>JASDQU011102720.1:0-13765 GCA_032191745.1 Picea mariana
TTTATGGCTTGTCTTATGTCAAGGGGTATGAAAGTGAAACTGATGACGTGTAAAAGACGAAAGTAAAAATGAATAAAAAGCTGGAAACAAAAACTTTCACTTAATGCAAAATTTCAACAACTTTTCAATTTTTTTTTTTTTTTTAACTTTTTCTAAGATTTTGGACAACAAACTCAAAAGGAATTTCACTCGACTATGAGCTACTTATGATCTAAGTAAACTTCAAAGAACTTATGAAATAAAATACTTTTCCCTGGTTAATAATGTAGAATCACACTCTTCAACCAAACAAGAAAATGAAAGAGATTTTTTTTAAATGCTGATAAAGAAAAAAGGAAAAATACCAACAAGTTAAAAACCAAGAAAAACAATTATGGCCTAATCGTAGATCACAAAGAATCACTTCAATAAATCACCCACTAGCAACTTAAAAAATGACTCTCACACTTGTCTAAAAACCCTAAAAAATTATTTTTTATGACAACTTTTAAATGAGAAAAAGCAAGCTAAGGCTAAGATTAATCCTAAGCTACTGACTACTAAGATAGAGATTCAAAATCCCGAGAGGTATAAATATAATCAAGGGAAAGGATGATTGTCTTACCCTCAAACAAAACTATCTTGCACAAGCATGCTACTGATAATCCAACGACAAGCATGTGAACGTGAGTTGTATAGAGCCAGGGGGCATGTACACGCAAGCTGACCTTCTACAGGCTGCGTGTATCTCTAAAAATCTGAAAAAAAATAACAACAGACAATCCAAACCAGGAAGAGACCATTGATATTGAGAACCAGGATCTCTTGAAGGCTTGGACACTCTCTTTAACAGAAAAAACAAACAATGTAAAGAAAAAATTCGTAAAACAAGGCAATCCGAGACAAGACTGCAAATAACCAAGACTTAGAAAGAATTCCAGAAAACCCCTGAGAATGTTTGATTCTAACAGGGAAGAGGATGACTACCTCAAAAATTTTCTTGACTCTACACACTACTACTACTTCTTCAACTAGTGTTTACACGTGGGCTGTAAGAGAGTAGGGCGCGGGTACATGCATGAGACCTTATGCAAGTCGCATGTACCTTTGTGGGTCTCGAAAAAACATAGTCAAGAAAATAACAGAGACAACTGGTATGGGAAACTAGACTCTCTGCTAGCTTAGACTTTACAGAAACTAAAAAATAGGCAAGAAAACCAGTCTTTTAAAACTACCCAAAAAATAAAATTCCAGGAACCCTAGAGACTTCCCCAGTATGGTCGTCAATTCTATTGTGAGGGAAATACCCTTACGTATTAGAAAATAGGGTTATCTTATGCATGCAGATATGACCAAAAGAAATCTACTTTCTACCTTCGTCCCCAGACTTAAACCCCATTCATTTTCAGAAAATACATGGTTAGACCAACATACCTTGTTCTGGATGTTCGATGTCGATCCCCCTTCACGCTTGATCGCTTGTTGGCAGCTATCCCCTCAATATTGACATGTGTACAAAACAAGCAACAAACTACAGATGCATTTTACCTATAGACTAATGGGTTAAAGATTCAAATATATATTTATTGAAATATGAAGAACTCATATAGTGGGACAGGAAAAGCATTTCTTTATTATTAAATTTAATGAATCAACTTGCAATGTTGAGACCAGCCACTGCTCCGTGAATCCTGATCCTGGGCTCCTCTTTAATGTCCACCAACTTCTTTGCTTTGTATCTCTTCTTGCACAAGGATGGCTAAAGGGTTGGGACAATAGGAATATGCAATTGGGAAGAGTTTTTTTACTCTCTTTTCTCCTCCTCCAAATGGGACCCCTAGCCCTTCTTTTATAGGCTAGAAGAAGCTAGGTATTTGGATGAACCCTCGGCCATGCATGGTCGAGAGTTTTAGTTAACTCACCCAAAGATGTGTGTTCCATCGTAAACTTTCCTTTTTTCATGCTTTTGTCAGTCCACACAGACTGTTTTAGGTCAGTTAGCGTGTACACGCATGCAGTAATGGAGTAGGGTGTGTGGGCCCTTATAAAAGAGGTTTTTTAAAGAGTTGTTTAGCAATGCTTTGGAAAAGAAGGGATCTGAGATGGCCTGATGCCAAGTAAGCATGTATGGTGCAAATTAGGGTTATAATATTCCCCAAGTTAGGTCACAACACAAAGCCTTCTTACACAGTCTACACACCAGCTTCTTACAATCACTTGCGCTTAGCTCTGCAAGTCTTAACACATAGTATGCACAAATCCTTTAGATTTGCACTAAGCCACAAACATTCACTACTACTTCTTTCTTACATCACCTAGATATGTATTTATACATTGCAAATGGGGCCTAAACATGGGTAAACCCATGGGCCAACATCCCATACCCGTTACATAAATCCTAAACCCAAAATTCCCTAAAAGGGGGACGAGATCCTGTGATCTCCGCTTCGCCTTGCGCTCCATCTTTGACTAGCCTGTCGAAGTCCCAAAAATGGTCAAACATGACCAAGGTTCTCCAAAACTTGGTAAAGGGCCAACAGGCCCCCAACATTCGCCTGTGAATTGTCCCGAGTCACTCTGATGTGGGTAAATTTTCCTCGAAGGCCTCGATCTTGGCTCAAGTTACCTTGGCCTGTTGCTTCCCTAGAGCCTCCTGCTTGGTGAACTCCTAAATAACCTTCTCGGTCATAGGTCCTTCTAAGCACTATTGTACTATGGTGACCACTTGTTCCAGTTCTGCACCTTGTCCTTCAATTTCCTCAAAAAGTGTACAAGCTTCATCCTGCACTCGATGGATATTCTGAGCCACTTCCATGAATTTACTCTAGATGGCATGGGCCTTTTTCTAAACCATGCGTTGTTCTTGGGACCTTTTCATCCTCTCAACCACAGACAATGGCTTCAACTATGCTTGCACTGTGTTGCCTGCTGCTTTGCCTCTTGGAGTTGTGACTCTAGTGTCATTAGTTTAGGGTCCTCTGCAAGGCGCTTGTAAGTCTGTGCACTTCGACTACTGAGTTTATTGCATTCCAAGGTCAATTCTTTGATTGTCTCAACTGCGCTCTGGGTAGTTTACTCTTTCTGATCTCACACTTCCTGCGGAGTGCTTTGCATAGCTTGTAGTTCCATTTCTGTTATTCATGCTTGGAGCTACTGAATGGATTCAGTGAGCTTCCCCACATGCCTCTCAGTGGCTTCTTCTTCCCTCTATTATAAGCCTGTCATAGAGTGAAGTGATCTGGTGATTGCTTCATTAAATCCCATCTGCTCTGCAAGCAACTATTCTTTATCCTTCTATATCTACACTCTATCCTTTGCAAACTTCACCTCGAGGTTGTCTTTTTCTTGTTGGGAAACCCAACGTTGCTCTATGGCTTCCTCTTTTGCTTGCTTCAAGGCCTCTGTGGCCTATTCCTTTTCCTCCTTGACACGATGAAGGAAAGCTTCTGTCGAGTCTGCTAGTTTGCGTAGCTGGGGAGGCTCATCTCCCAACTTTGTTCCTTCTGATGGTGGTGGCAAAGTAGATACTACACGGCTGGAGTAGAGGGCTTGTTGTACCCCTTTCAACTTTGTTGCAATCCTATCATACATGGTCTCCTATTTTTCTTTGTTGTGCTATAAAATATCTTATGAGGTATATGATACAATGGTGATGATGAGGTCGATGTCATCCATCATTAGCATAGTCTTAAATGGTGATTTATTGGCTTTTGACTTCTTCCATGATGTAGGATTCTTGGGGGAAACCTTTATTTTCTTGGATGTCTCAGCTTCATCAAGGGGGTCCCTAGGCGGTGTTACTTTGCCCTGCTCTGGTTTGTGTTCTTTCCCATCATTCTCTTCCTTGTCGACTCCGTCACCTCCTCCCCCTCCAGGTGAATCTGAAGCAGTCTCATTTGATGCAGTGTTCACCTTCTGTACCTCTTCCTTATTTTTCCTTCTGGTATTGCTGGGTGAATCATATTCTTTGCGAGTGACCACAAGACTGCTGATGAGGTCAGGGTCGGATAGTTCTACCTGGTCCAATGGTATAAGGAACTCTGTGGGCCATTCCTTAGTTATTTCTTCCATGTCATCCTCAGTGAGCTTATAGTAGGATTGAATCTCTTATTTATGTTTTTCTATGCATGCAATGATATAAATAAAATGTCTATCTACGCGGAACTTCACAAATGGCCTGAACCTGTGCAGGGTGTTTGGTGTCATACAGGGGAAAGACTCAATATCCCTCTTCAACTATAGGTAATAGGTGTGGAACACCGTGTTTGACTGCCATTTCTTCGCAATGTCACTTGAGTTCCAGAGCATAGTGAACTTCGTAGCTAGGGGTTCAGACGGATCAATCTCATGGAAGGTCACTCCTTCTGGCATCTCCCAAGAAATGAAGGTGATGAGGATCAACAACCAACTGAAATGGAACTCATATCCATGATCCTAAGCTTCGCGATAGTCTTTCTCTAACTGGTTGACGAGGTAGCTCACCCAGTTCATTTGTATTCCTTCAATGCATTTTCCCGCGAGGTCAACAACGAACCCCATGACCTGTGTGATTCTATTCTTCGTTACTAGCTTACCGGTGATCAACTAGAAATATAGGTGCACTACATCATTCTGGATGGGAGCTACCTTGTATCCTCGATTACCATTCTCTACATCACCATAGGTGTCTTTTATTCTCTGTGCCAGGGCGCGATCTGTAGCCTTCCCTGGATAAAAGTCTTATGGCTCTGATCCTTGCATGCTTAATCAAGTGATCCGATGGATCATTGCTAGATCTATAGTGATGCGTCTATCTAGCCACAAATAACTGCCATGGAAGCAATACAAGAGGATTTTAGCACACGCGTTATCCTCCCAATGCCTTCCAAAGTGGGGTATCTTCAGTATGTTCAGGATGGTGGACCTCGTGATGTCCATGGTCCACGGCTGGGGGATGATATTCGACTTCGTCCCCTTTGTCTTGGTCAAATACTTATGTGGGGCGAGTATGCCATAGTTATTAATCTCCCAAGTTGAAGTCACTGATCTTCAACGTCATAATCTATCCCAATTGCAGTCCAACTGCGTGTATCCCTTTCGGGAGGTACGCAGTGATCAAGGTGTAGTCAAAGTCCCTTGGGACACTGTCACGACTAACCATGCCAGCCAGAGGTAGGATATAGTTGGGAAGGATAGATGGGATGAGCTTCGCATTCGCCAAGTCATCACGATGCTTGCTACATTTCTCAGCAGCGAGTCAGCTAGACCGATGCTGCACAGTCAACGGGGATGCTTCCAATCCTCGCGTCGATGAATCTTGTATGCCTGCATAAATCACCTTTTTTAGACATGAGGTCTATTAGGATCTCTTTGACAAACTTTTATACCATGCTAATGTCATCTGAAATGCATGCTCGAGGTAAGATATCTCAGGTCGGTGAGAAAACACTCAATGTAATAGAACATGCGACGAGCTCTCAATAGGTACTGTGCGAAAGCAACTAGTTATCTATAGGCTCAGATAATCACAATTGGAAAAAGTGTTCTCGATGCAATGCTCAACGAGATAAATATACAACCTCATAAAAAAATCTTCCAATGGGAAGGAGTGCCTCAATCGATGCAATTCCATCCATTATGGCGTGGTCCCAATGGTCCAATGGAAAATGTTCCATCAATAACTGCATTTCTATCATTTCTGGAGCGTCATTCTAATGGTTGGGAAACCTCCAATGGTCATATCACTTCTCTGTGGTTAAGTGCCAATCTACGTTGTTCAGATATCCTGACGAAGTTCCATTTCTGCAAACCTTCCTTCTGCAAAGTCCTCTCTAGAACTTCCTGCAATTTTTCTAACTTTTCTTTCTTCTTGCTGAGCTTTTTGGATTTCTTGCTGTGATTTGAGTCACTGGTTTCCTCTTTCCATTATTGTTCTTATCTCCTCTTGACATAGTAACTTCTCACTATGGAGGGTCTTTCATAGGGTTTGAGGGTAATACTTCTTCTCTTTTTGGGGTAGGTGCTCTACTCTCTTATATGGACAAGGGTTTCAAGTCTTCTTGTGTTCTTTCAACTTCGACAACTAGGTCTCTGGTCCTTAGTAACTTCGACTTGTCCTCCTGTTCTTCCAGTAAGCGCGTTATTCTCCTAGCCATGAAATCTCTTACTTCTTGCTTTTTTTGTTCTAGAGCTTCCTCTTCTTGTTTCCTTTGTATTTGATCTTTCTCAACCTAAGTTTTTCCTAGCAAAGTAGCAAATGGGGCATTTTTCTCAACAAACTTAATGACCTCAAATTATTCTTCTGTCAAAGTTCCATGAGCACTCATAGGTATCTAGGTAAGTATTCCACATAGGGTTATCATCTTCCCTTTAAACAATCCTATTCCTCCCAATGAAGGAACCATAGCAGGCTTTCCCAAACTTTCCCAAGTTCTTTTTGTCATGATATTCACCTGTGTTTCCTCATCCAGGACACAATCTATGTTGAAGTCTCCTATTCTTGTTTCTATGCACTCCTTCTCTTTTAAGGCCTCTGATGAGTTGATGTCTCTATGATCATTTAGGGTTTCTTTCATCTGTAATAATACAGTCTATGATTATTTTTGGTTCTTGAGCATATTCTTAGTCTCTTTACCTTCCTCATGGTCTTCTTGTCTCATGTTCATCTTTTCAAATTTAGCAATCATTCTAGAGAAATCGAAAAATTCATGTCCAGTAGCCTTACAACAAAGACAAATAGGACCTTGACCAGGGAATTCCTTAGCAAGATGTCCCAATATTCTACAATTATAACAAAGAGTCAATAATATCTTTCTCTTGAACGATCCCCAACCTTTCATGTACTGCGCACTGGGATCACAGTGGTGGATTCGTAAAAAATTATTTCTAGGATCCTGCGTCCACTTATTATTCCAACAGTTCTTTCTATACATAGGAATAACATATCTTTCACTAGTTCTATCAGACATATTCATATCAAATCTTCTTTATTTTTAGTTGTGCCCTAGTTTTCAGACTAGGACAAAATCTATCAAACATACCTAGATCCATTGTTTTGAATTTTTTCTTTTCACTTATCTTACCTTTATCAGAGCACAAAGCTTTAAGATCTTACCTCTTTTCTTTAGATATGATTCATTTCTTAGCATAGAGCTTCACAAGTCAAGTAGAGTGTTGCACCCTAAAGCAACAGATCTACGCATAGATCTTTCTATTTTCTTCAGTTCCCAGCAATCACAGTTTCAGGTCCCGACAACGGAACCATTTGTTGCAACAGGGGAAGACCCAGGGTTCAACACTTCTACAATGCACCAACAAAACCCTAACTACCATCCCTTTCAGCAACACCTGCGAAGCAGATGAAGTCTAACCCAAGGTAGAGGCAGGGGTGGTTGTAGGAATCAAGTGTCTACAACCTAGCTGGGACACATATCTGTGATCACAGTACTTAACAGAGAACTCAGTAGTTAACATTCATTAATATTTAACCCTTATCCACTTCACAGGACAAAACCCTAATTACATAAAACACAGTATTCAACAAGATCTAACACATCCTAGAACTTAGCATATAGAAATAGATCAAATCTATCATTCATTCAAATCACTAAACACTAAGGTACTATATCAGATGCATATAACATATATTTCTACACTAATCATAACTCACATAACAACCATAATGCACAAAGCAACCACAACACAGGATATATGTGGTTCACCCCCAGTGTGGGGCTACGTCCACCAACTCTTCTTCTCTTTATTATCTTCATTCAATGCACAGAGCCACAATACCCACTCCACATAGGACAGGAGATCTGTGCGCACCTATCCAGATCCTCCTTCCCCAAGTTAGGTCACAACACAAAGCCTTCTTACACAGTCTGCACACTAGCTTCTTACAATCACTTGCACTTAGCTCTGCAAGTCTTAACACATAGTATGCACAAATCCTCTAGCTCCGCACTAAGCCACAAACATTCACTACTACTTCTTTCTTACATTGCCTAGATATCTATTTATACATTGAAAATGGGGCCTAAACATTGTAAACCCATGGGCCAACATCCCATACCCGTTACATAAACCCTAAACCCAAAATGCCCTAAAAAGGGTCCGAGATCCCGCAATCTTCGCTTCGCCTTGTGCTCCTGTTGGCATAGGGGCAGACCCATGGTTCAACACTTCAACAAAACACCAACAAAACCCTAACTACTGGCCCTTTCAAAAACACCTGCAAAGCACATGAAGTCTCACCGGAGGTAGAGGCAAGGGTGGTTGCAGGACTCAAATGTTTTCAACCTAGCTGGGACACAGATATGTGATTAGACCACTCTAAAAAAGCACTTAGTAGTTAGAATTCATCAGTATTTAACCCTTATTCACATCGCAGATCCAAACCCTAATTTCTCAAAAACACAATATTCAAGCAGATATAACACATCTAAGCACTTAGCATAAGGAAAGAGATCAAATCTAGAATTCATTCACATCACTAAGCACTTAATCTATCATACCAGGTTCATCTAGACATTCAGTACTACAATAAGCTTAAATCATATGAACAATATAACAACCATAATGCACAAAGAAACCATAACACAATATATACGTGGTTTACCTTAGCGTGGGGCTACGCCCACCAACTCTTCTCTTCTTTATTATCTTCTGTCAATATTCTACAAGCACAGAGCCACATGAACCCACTCCTCATAGGACAGGAGATCTAGGTGCACCTTGCCAGATCCTCCTTCCCCAAGCTAGGTTTAAGCACACATCCTTCTTAAAATCACTTGCACTTAGCTCTGCAAGTCTTAACACATAGTATGCACAAAGCCTCTAGCTCCGCACTAAGCCGATTCTACTAGGTCTCTTCACTTAGCACACTGGCCCCTTCTTACATCACCTAGATTTGTGTTTATACATTACAAAATGGGCCTAAACATGGGTAAACCAATGGGGCAATATCCCATACCCGTTACATAAACCCTAAACCCAAAATTTCCCTAAAAAGGGGCCAACATCCCGCAATCTCCGCTTCGCCTAGCGCTCCATCTTCGACCAGGCTGTCGAAGTCCCAAAAATGGTCAAACATGACCAAGGTTCTCCAAAACTTGGTCGAGGGCCAATAGGCCCCCAACACTCACTCGTGACTCATCCCAAGTCACTATGCTCTAGGTAACTCTACCTCAAATGCCTCAATGTTGGATCGAGCTGCTTCTCCAAGGTCTCCTGCTCGACAAACTCCTGAATAACTACATCGGTCACAGGTCCTTCCATGCGTTGTTTGAATAAAGTGACTGCTTGTTCTAGTTCTACTCCTTGCCCTTCAATATCCTCAAAAAGTAGTCAAGCTGCATCCTGGACTGGCTGGAGCTTCTGAGTCACTTCCATGACTTTTCTCTGTATGGCATGGACTTTTTGCTAAGCCATGCGCTATTCTTGGGATCTTTTCATTCACTCTACCACTGACAAGGGATTCAACTGTGATTGTACTGTTGTTTCTTGCTTCTTTTCTTCCTGGAAATGTGACTCTAGTGTCTTTAGTTCAGGGTCCTCGGTAAGGCACTCATAATTATGCGCACTTCGACTGCTAAGATGTTTACATTCGAAGGCTAATGTTATAAATTCTAATTTGCACCCAGCCTGCATATCTGGCCTCAGGCCCTACTATTTGTCAATTTCTTGAGCCAAGCTCTTCTAAAAGGCCCTCTGTTTTTAGCCACACATGCCCTGGCCTTCTACAACCCGTGTATGCACACATCCATATGCCTGGAGGCCTTCTACAACCCACGTATACTGACAAAAGCATGAAAAATGGAAAGTTGCAGATGGAAAACAAAGTTTCGGGAAATTGCTAAAACTGTTTGACTGCCTATGGCTCGTCATTCAACTGGATAACTACCTATAAAAGAAGGGGTAGGGGTCCATTTAAAAAAATAAGAAGAAGAGTATAGAAACTCTGCCCAAATTTATCCCCCCTTTGCTCCATTTTCCTGCAATTGTATTGTGAGGTTGAGTAGTTGGTGCATTGTGAAGATGAGCCTAGGACCAGGTTCGAGGAGAAGTGCTGGCCACATATTGTAAGTTTACTCTTATGAAGATTAATACAAAAAATAATACTTTTTTTGTCCCACCATATCATGTGTTCAAATTGTGTATTCATTTTATGATATTGTCACATCTAACCCGCAATTAGTATATTAAATGCATGTTTGCACCTCTCTGTTTGTCCATGTGTGAATGTAGGTCATCATTGGGAGGAGGCTTGCAGTCAAGGAATGAGTGACAGTGAAGGGATCAACATTGAATGATGGACTTAAGGTAGAGTTACCTAATCTTGTTTGCACCTTTGTATTGCACGAATGTAGGGTTTTGTGTTGGGAGAATAGGAAAAAGTAGAGGCCTTTAAATGGTTATTTTTTGCATGCATGATTAGAGCCCTTAAATGTTAAGTCCATAAGCGGGATTTCCCACTCTCATCATAATTGGCGACCATACTGGTGACTCTCTAGGGTTCTTTGGGGATTTTTTATTGGGTATTTTGAAACTGGTTTTACTACCTTTTTTGAGTTTCTGCAAGAAGTCTGAGTGTTCAGGGGTTTTGGTTCTCAATACCAGTCTTCCCTGCTCTACTTACCAGACTATTTCTTTTCTATTTTTTGAGATTATTAAGAGGCATACGTGCCCTGTAGTGGGACAACCTGTGTATGCTCACACCCTACCTTTAGTTAGCGCGCGTATGTATGCCTGCTGATGAAGCACTAGCTGTGTGTATAAGAACCCAGGAAAACCTTCTCAGGAAGAGGCAGTCATCCTCTCCCTTGTAGAAGTGATCCTTCTCAGGGATCTTTTGGGTCCTTCTAGGTCTCTGATTGAACAGTCCATAGTCAGGTAAAAACCTCAAGATTAGCTTTGTTTCGCTATATTTTTCTTGCCCCTTTGCATCAAAGTATGTTTTTTTTTTACCTTTAAGGGGTGATGGTGTTCAATACCAGTATCCTCTATTGAAGCTTAGCTGCTTCTTTTCTTTGTTTTGAAGATTTTTAGAGGCACACGCAGCCTGTAGTGGGCCTGACCGCATGCACACACACCCTGCCCTTCTACAACCCACATATGCATGCTAGCTATTGAAGAGACAGTCGCGTACTTGTCTAGAAAATGTTTTAGAGGTAGTCATCCTCCTCCCTATCAAGTTTTTACTTCCCAGGGTCTTTCTTGTCTGAATGTAGTCTCTGTCATAGTAGTTTAGCCTAGGTTTGGACTCTATTATGGCTTGATTTTTCATTCAAAGTCTTCTTATGTTTCTTTTTTATTTTATTTTATGAGATAGTGAGTCAGTCTGATCTTCCTTCTTGGTTTTCAATATATCACCACGGTTAGTGGTTGGCCAAAAAATTTTCTTGGACTTTTTTTGTCTTGGATTTTTTTTTACCGTTTTTGCTTCAGAAAAGGAGAAAGCTTCCAGCTTTAGTTTTTCTTGTTTTTGAGGCACAATAAAAAAAAGTAGATATTTTCCTGGTTAAGTAGTCAGGAAAAAGTTTATTTTCATAAGTTCTTGGTTGATTCACTTAGGAAAATAAGTAGCTTATAGTCGAGTGAAAGCCTATTTTCAGTTTTCTATCAAAATATCTTAGAAAGAAATTTTGAAAAGTTGGTTAAAGTAAATTCTTTTTGAAGAAGTGGTTTTATTTTCATCACTTTGCATGTTCTTCTTTTCGTCACTATAAAACATCATTGGTTTCATTATCATCTCCTATGAATTTAAAAACAACCACTAAATAAACGTTTAAATAAAATCTTTTAGACTTTATGTTTTGTAGGGTACACCAACAAGTCTAGGACTAGAGCCTTGATTTAGGTTGGAAAGGAAACTCTTCAAGGCTACCAAACACAAATATAAGAGTCTGAGCTAGGGAGTGTTCAAATTCCAGTTACCGTAAATTTTTCTAGGACCCCCCTCTAACACAAGTGATAAACATGAGGTCGCGTGCGGAAAGGTAGTGGAGATAACCCCTCTAAAACTGAACCAAGCATAGTGGGGAACGCATATAGAGGGCTTGTCCTGGGATTCCGTCGTTAGCACTTGCCACGGAGCTTCATGGGTCTCAAATCCATTCGAGGTCCTCAGTTTTCTTCCAAAACACTTTCTCTCGATACCCTGGATAGGTTTTGGGTTTGATACCTGGCTCATTACGGTCCACCCGACTGTCGACTATACCCTCTTGGAAACTGTTCGCGAGCTGGCAACCTAGTTGGCTATCATTCTAGTGACTTAAACAGGTGACTGTGGGGGTATACCACGGTACCTAGGACAGACATGGGGCCACATTTTTCAAAGTATACCCAGAGGGTGCTTCCGTATTCGAGTTTCACTTGCACCGGTAAGTTTCTCTAGTGTTGGTTGTTGTAACTGTTCTTCCAACTAGCTAGTGACTGCCTGTTTTATCTCATAGGAATTTTTTTTGATAAAGTGTGTTTGTTTCTCAATTGATTAGAAAGGCCTTAGTGTGTCTCTGATATTCTCACGCAGTGGAGGATCAGAAGCTCAACCGGTTGCTAAGGCTTCTTTGCCTACCACCGGTCGATCTATAGCCACCCCCACCACTACTAAGGTAGAAGCTATACCAGCAAGGGTTGTTTGAAGAAACTGGGACACGGGTAACTGTGTCCAACCCACCTTCGAGAGAATAACATCTCATCCTAGAGGAACCAACCATTACTGAACTTGGAGTGCAATCTCTTGGTCCTAACAACCCTTCGATTACAGATCTTTTGGTGTACGTTGGCATACAGGTCTATCCTTACAAGAGTTTGGAAGTATCCCAAGCAGAGATGGAACCAAATATCACAAATTATTTAGGGAATTCTCATATTCCCTCTATGACTGTCACAACTGGGGGTGTTCCACCTCCTAACCAACTGTCACCAGTCTAGGCCATGATGGTCTCGACTACCTCTACTTCGGGCAATGGTTCGCTCCCATATTTGGCTGCGATCATTGCTCCGTTGTCTCAGAGTGCAACAGGCCCTTTGTTGACATATGAAATGCCTAGATTCAATCCAAATGCTTTCCTTTTTCACTCCACTCAACCAAATCTAAGTCTAGGGGCAGGGAGTTCAAACACTACTACATATGGGAGGATTATTCCATGAAAATTTTCCATGCTTCCACTAGTTTCATCATTTCTTTTAAACAGGGTGGGATTTTTGTGGATATTGCCACGAAAGTTTGTCGCAATATTGACAAAAATATTAATTCAACCTAGTTGGGGTTTTTGTCTCTATAGCGACGAACATTCATGGCAATAGCGACGAAAATTTTGCCTATCTCATTGGTCGGTGTTAATGGCTAGTTGACTATTTTATCTATATATACATGAATTTAAGAGACTTTGTGACACAATTGCTATAGTTGCGACACTATTCTTGGATTTTGTTTGAGATGTTTATTTTTTCCGTCACACACCGGTTGAACAAATCCAATTCTTAATCTACATATCTCGGATTTTGAAATTGCAAGGTTAGTATTTTATTTTTTATTGATGTACTCATTTAACTTGTAATTTTTTTTTCAAATGTCCAAATTGCATTTAGCTTGTTTTTTCCTTGATAATATATTATAATATGTGCAGTACCATATTTCATGTCTTTGGTTTTTGGATCTAGTTAGTATTTTCTATGGAAAAGGGTATGTGGATTCCATAATATTCTAGGTTTATGGAATCCACATACCCTTTTCCCTTCAATTGTAGCTATAATCTCTCTCTCTTTTCATTGATAAAGATATGGAATTGCTCTTGAAACT
>JASDQU011102720.1:13815-27766 GCA_032191745.1 Picea mariana
TATGAAGGAAACTTTGTTGGCATAGGAGGCCAACACAGATCGTGACAAATAGGGTCATTCAACAACCTTGTCAAGTCTGGCAAAT
Organism: Picea mariana; assembly: GCA_032191745.1. Taxonomy (NCBI): domain Eukaryota; kingdom Viridiplantae; phylum Streptophyta; class Pinopsida; order Pinales; family Pinaceae; genus Picea; species Picea mariana. Next base: position 13,901 of record JASDQU011102720.1, read on the forward strand.
GCAAGGTTGCCAAGAAAGGTAGTTTGGGTTTTTGGTGATAACCTGGGAAAAAGGGGCTTGGAGTTTGACTAGCACCAAGTTGCCAGGAAAAGTTCGGCTGCTGGCCCGGGTTCTGGTAGAAACCATGGCCCTGGCCAGCGTATGGATTTTATGTATGTGGAGACATCATTTGCTGATTTCCAAAATAGGACATAGATGGTTGGGCATGCATTACATTCTAAGGACTTTGGGAAGGGTTGCCCCATGTCAATTTCATGGGGATAGGCATAGTAGCTTGTCCGGGGTTCCATTGATTGTGGAGAGAATTACCCCAAATTGACATTCTGGATGAGGGAACGGATCCCTGCCAAGAATTCCAAGGCCCTGATGTGGAAGAAGTTCCTAGGTTTGCCCCCTGTGCAGAAATAGTACCCTGCATAGGAATAGGTTGTCTAAAACTAGGATTTCCCCCAGTTAGGAAGGCAGTTGATGAGAAGGCATTGTTACCAAACGTTCCTATCAAAGAAAATGGTGTCAAACCTACTGACATACTATGCGAAGGTGGTCCTTGACTCCCTGCTCTAAATAAACTATGGTGTGTAGGTTGCCTGACAGATTGTTGATGCGAGCCACCGAGTGAAGGGGATGAAGGAGGTATATGACCTCCTCTGTAAGGGAAAGCATTAAAAGTAGCAGGAGTGCCCCCCAAGTGACCTTGCAGAGGAGCGCTAGAGCTCCCTACCCCCAGACCTGAAGTCTGTAAAGTGGAGTAGGAAAGTACAGAACTTGTACCCAAACAAGGCATCCCGTATGAGAACGGAGGGCCTGTCACACTTGGTGTGAAAGGGGTTGTGGCCGCTGCTAAAGACGGGATTAGACCACTGTGTGATGTAGAGGCAGTCGAGACCATGGTGGCTCGGACTGGTGACAATGGGCTAGGAGGTGGAAACTCTCCTGTGGTGACAACCGTAGTGGGAATTGAAGAATTCCCAGAAGGAGTAACAACATTTGTTTCCATTGCTGTGTGCGACACTGGCTGGCACTCATAAGGATGAATTGGTATGATGGTGGGTGCCAAAATATTAGTGGTGGAGGTTTCAACCAGAACAAAAGCTTGTGTTCCAAGGTCTAAAATGGTCGATTCCTCTGGATGTTGGTCGGGCACAATTTCTTGTGACCCGGTCGCTTCAAAAGACCCTTGTTGGTCTAGCTTTCGCCTTAGTGGTGGCGGGGGTGGCTCCAGTGTAACCAATGGTAGGCCAAGAAGCCTTCGTGACCAGTAGATCTCGTGATCCTCCACTGTGTGAGAATATCAAAGACACACTAGGGTAGTCTAACCGTTCAAAAAAAACACGCACTAAAAAAGCCCCTAGAAGATAAGACAGGCAAACACTAAATTAATTGGAAGAACAGTTACAACAACCAACACTAGAGCAACTTACCGGTGCAAGTGAAACTCGAAAAGGGAAGCACCCTCTGGGTATACTCTACAAATCATGGCCCGATGTCTGTCCTAGGTACCGCGGTATACCCCCGCAGTCACCTGTGTATGTCCCTAAAAAAGATAGGCAACTAGGTTGCCAGTGCGAACAGTCACCAGGCGGGTGCAGCTGAAAGTCGAGTAGACCACAATGAGAAAGGTATCAAAAGCAAGTGGTGCAAAATAAAACTGAGGATCTCGAACGGATTGAAGACCCATGAAGCCCCGTGAAAAATGCAATCTACGAAATCCCAAAACAAGCCCACTATATGTGTTCTCCACTACGATTGGTCCAACTTTGGAGGGGTTATCTCTGCTACCTTTCTACACGTGACCTCGTGTTTATCCCCTATGTTAGAGGGGGGTCCTGGATAAATTTCACGATACTGGACTTAGACACTCCCTAACTCAGACTCCAATGTTTGATTGTAATGGCCTTGAAGAGTTTCCTCTCCAACCTAATCCAAGGCCCTATTCCTGAACTAGTTGGTTAACTCTACAAACATAAAAGTCTAATAAATTTTAGATTTAGCGTTAATTTTATGGCTTGTCTTATGTCAAGGGGTATTAAAGTGAAACTGATGATGTGTAAAAGATGAAAGTAAAAATGAATAAAAAGCTGGAAACAAAAACTTTCACTTAATGCAAAATTTCAACAACTTTTCAATCTTTTTTTTTTAAAACTTTTCTAAGATTTTGGACAACAAACTCAAAAGGAATTTCACTCGACTATGAGATACTTATGATCTAAGTAAATTGCAAAGAACTTATGAAATAAAATACTTTTCCCTGGTTAATAATGTAGAATCACACTCTTCAACCAAACAAGAAAATGAAAGAGATTTTTTTTTTTTTAAATGCTGATAAAGCAAAAAGGAAAAATACCAACAAGTTAAAAACCAAGAAAAACAATTATGGCCTAATCGTAGATCGCAAAGAATCACTTCAAGAAATCACCCACTAGAAACTTAAAAAATGACTCTCACACTTGTCTAAAAACCCTAAAAAATTATTTTTTATGACAACTTTTAAATGAGAAAAAGCAAGCTAAGGCTAAGATTAATCCTAAGCTACTGACTACTAAGATAGAGATTCAAAAACCTGAGAGGTATAACTCTCATCAAGGGAAAGGATGACTGCCTTACCCTCAAACAAAACTATCCTGCACAAGCATGCTACTAATAATCCAACGACAAGCATGTGAACGCGAGCTGTATAGAGCCAGGGGGCATGTACACGCAAGCTGGCCTTCTACAGGATGCATGTATCTCTAAAAATCTGAAAAAAAATAACAACAGACAATCCAAACCAGGAAGAGACCACTGATATTGAGAACCAGTATCTCTTGAAGGCTTGGACACTCTCTTTAACAGAAAAAACAAACAATGTAAAGAAAAAATTCATAAAACAAAGCAATCCGAGACAAGATTGCAAATAACCAAGACTTAGAAAGAATTCCAGAAAACCCCTGAGAATGTTTGATTCTAACAGGGAAGAGGATGACTACCTCAAAAATTTTCTGGACTCTACATGCTACTACTACTTCTTCAGCTAGTGTTTACATGCGGAAGAGAGTAGGGCGCGGGTACACACGTGCAGACCTTATGCAAGTCGCATGTACCTTTGTGGGTCTCGAAAAAACACAGTCAAGCAAATAACATAGACAACTGGTATGGGAAACTAGACTCTCTGTTAGCTTAGATTTTGCAGAAACTAAAAAATAGGCAAGAAAACTAGTCTTTTAAAACTACCCAAAAAATAAAATTCCAGGAACCCTAGAGACTTCCCCAGTATGGTCGCCAATTCTATTGTGAGGGAAATCCCCTTACGGATTAGCAAATAGGGTTATCTTATGCATGCAGATATGACCAAAAGAAATCTACTTTCTACCTTCGTCCCCAGACTTAAACCCCATTCATTTTCAGCAAATACATGGTTAGACCAACATACCTTGTTCTGGATGTTCGATGTCGATCCCCCTTCACACTTGATCACTTGTTGGTAGCTATCCCCTCAATATTGACATGCGTACAAAACAAGCAACAAACTACACATGCATTTTACCTATAGACTAAGGGGTTAAAGATTCAAATATATATTTACTGAACTATGAAGAACTCATATAGTGGGATGGGAAAATCATTTCTTTATTATTAAATTTAATGAATCAACTTACAATGTCAAGACCGGCCACTGCTCCGCGAATCTTGATCCTGGGCTCCTCTTTAATGTCCACCAACTTCTTTGCTTTATATCTCTTCTTGCACAAGGATGGCTAAAGGGTTGGGACAATAGGAATATGCAATTGGGAAGAGTTTCTTTACCACAGGACTGCCGATGAGGTCAGGGTCGGATAGTTCTACCTGGTCCAATGGTATAAGAAACTCTGTGGGCCATTCCTTAGTTATTTCTTCCATTTCCTCCTCAGTGAGCTTATAGTAGGATTGAATCTCTTATTTATATTTGTCTATGCGTGCAATGATATAAATAAAATGTCTATCTGCGCGGAACTTCACAAATGGCCTAAACCTGTGCAGTGTGTTTGGTGTCATACGGGGGAAAGGCTCAATATCCCTCTTCAACTATAGGAAATAGGTGTGGAACACCGTTTTTGACTGCCTTTTCTTCACAATGTCACTTGAGTGCCAGAGCATAGTCAACTTCGCAGCTAGGGGTTCGGATGGATAAATCTCATGGAAGGTCACTCCTTCTGGCATCTCCCAAGAAATGAAGGTGATGAGGATCAACAACCAACTGAAATGGAACTCATATCCATGATCCTAAGCTTCGCGATAGTCTTTCTCTAACTGGTTGACGAGGTAGCTCGCCCAGTTCATTTGTATTCCTTCAATGCATTTTCCCGCGAGGTCAACAACGAACCCCATGACCTGTGTGAGTCTATTCTTCGTTACTAGATTACTAGTGATCAACTAGAAATCTAGGTGCACTACATAATTCTGGATGGGAGCTACCTTGTATCCTCGATTCCCATTCTCTACATCACCATAGGTGTCTTTGATTCTCTATGCCAGGGTGCAATCTGTAGCCTTCCCTGGATAAAAGTCTTATGGGTCTGGTCCTTACATGCTTAATCCAGTGATCAGATGGATCAGTGCCAGATCTATACTGATGCATCTATCTAGCCACAAATAACCTCCATGGAAGCAATACAAGAGGATTTTAACGCACGCGTTATCCTCTCGATGCCTTCCAAAGTGGGGTATTTTCACTATGTTCAAGATGGTGGACCTCGCGATGTCCATGGTCCACGGCTGGGGGATGATATTCAAATTCATCCCCTTTGTCTTGGTCAAATACTTATGTGGGGCGAGTATGCCATAGTTATTTTAATCTCCCAAGTTGAAGTCACTGATCTTCAACGTCGTAATCTATCCCAACTGTAGTCCAACCGCGCGTATCCCTTTCGGGAGGTACGCAGTGATCAAGGTGTAGTCAAAGTCCCTCGGGACACTGTCATGACTAACCATGCCAACCAGAGGTAGGATATAGTTGGGCAGGATAGATGGGATGAGCTTCGCATTCGCCAAGTCATCACGATGCTTGCTACATTTCTCAGCAGCGAGTTAGCTAGACCGACGCTGCACAGTCGACAGGGATGCTTCCAATCCTCGTGTCGATGAAGCTTGTATGCCTGCAGAAATCACCTTTTTTAGACATGAGGTCTATTAATATCTCTTTGACGGACTTTTATACCATGCTAATGTCATCTGAAATGCATGCTCGAGGTCAGATATCTCAGGTCAGTGAGAAAACACTCAATGTAATAGAACAGGCGACGAGTTCTCAATAGGTACTGTGCGAAAGCAACTAGTTCTCTATAGGCTCGGATAATCACAATTGGAAAAAGTGTTCTTGATGCAACGCCCGACGAGATAAATATACAACCTCATAACAGAATCTTCCAATGGGAAGGAGTGCCTCAATCGATGCAATTCCATCCATTATGGCGTGGTCCCAATGGTCCAATGGCAAACGTTCCATCAATAACTGCATTTCTATCATTTCTGGAGCGTCATTCTAATGGTTGGGACACCTCCAATGGTCATATCGCTTCTCTGTGGTGAAGTGACAATCTACATTGTTCTAATATCCTGACGAAGTTCCATTTATGCAAACCTTCCTTCTGCAAAGTCCTCTCTGGAACTTCCTGCAATTTTTCTAACTTTGCTTTCTTCTTGCTGAGCTTTTTGGATTTCTTTGCTGTGATTTGAGTCACTGGTTTCCTCTTTCCATTATTGTTCTTATCTCCTCTTGACATAGTAACTTCACACTGTGGAGGGTCTTTCATAGGGTTCGAGGGTAATACTTCTTTTCTTTTTGGGGTAGGTGCTCTACTCTCTTATTTGGACAAGGGTTTCAAGTCTTCTTGTGTTTTTTCAACTTTGACAACCAGGTCTCTGGTCCTTAGTAGCTTCAACTTGTCCTCCTGTTCTTCTAGTAAGTGCATTATTCTCCTAGCCATGAAATATCTTACTTCTTTATTTTTTTGTTCTAGAGCTTCCTCTTCTTGTTTCCTTTGTATTTGATCTTTCTCAACCCAATTTTTTCCTAGCAAAGTAGCAAATGGGGCATTTTTCTCAACAAACTTAATGACCTCAAATTATTTTTCTGTCAAAGTTCCATGAGCACTCATAGGTATCTAGGTAAGTATTCCACATAGGGTTATCATCTTCCCTTTAAAAAATCTTATTCCTCCCAATGAAGGAACCATAGCAGGCTTTCCCAAACTTTCCCAAGTTCTTTCTGTCATGATATTCACCTGTGTTTCCTCATCCAGGACACAATCTATGTTGAAGTCTCCTATTCTTGTTTCTATGCACTCCTTCTCTTTTAAGGCCTCTAATGATTTGATGTCTCTATGATCATTTAGGGTTTCTTTCATCTGTAATAATAAAGTCTCTAATTCTTTCTGGTTCTTGAGCATATTCTTAGTCTCTTTACCTTCCTCATGGTCTTCTTGTCTCATGTTCATCTTTTCAAATTTAGCAATCATTCTAGGGAAATCCAAAAATTCATGTCTAGTAGCCTTACAATAAAGACAAATAGGACCTCGACCAGGGAATTCCTTAGCAACATGTCCCAGTATTCTACAATTATAACTAAAAGTCAATAATCGCTTTCTCTTGAACGATCCCCAACCTTTCATGTACTGCGCACTGGGATCACAATGGTGGATTCGTAAAAAATTCTTTCTAGGATCCTGCATCCACTTATTATTCCAATAGTTCTTTCTATACATAGGAATAACATATCTTTCACTAGTTCTATCAGACCTATTCATATCAAATCTTCTTTATTTTTAGTTGTGCCCTAGTTTTTAGACTAGGACAAAAACTATCAAACATACCTAGATCCATTGTTTTGAATTTTTTTTTTCACTTATCTTACCTTTATCAGAGCACAAAGCTTTAAGATCTTACCTCTTTTCTTTAGATATGATTCATTTCTTAGCATAGAGCTTCACAAGTCAAGTAGAGTGTTGCACCCTAAAGCAACAGATATACGCATAGATCTTTCTCTTTTCTTTAGTTCCCAGCAATCACAGTTTCAGGTCCCGACAACGGAACCATTTGTTGCAACAGGGGAAGACCCAGGGTTCAACACTTCAACAATGCACCAACAAAACCCTAACTACCGTCCCTTTCGGCAACACCTACGAAGCAGATGAAGTCTAACCCAAGGTAGAGGCAGGGGTGGTTGTAGGACTCAAGTGTCTACAACCTAGCTGGGAAACATATTTGTGATCGCAGTACTTAACAGAGCACTCAGTAGTTAACATTCATTAATATTTAACCCTTATCCACTTCACAGGAAAAAACCCTAATTACATAACACCACAGTATTCAACAAGATTTAACACATCCTAGAACTTAGCATATAGAAATAGATCAAATCTATCATTCATTCACATCACTAAACACTAAGGTACTATATGAGATGCATATAACATATATTTCTACACTAATCATAACTCACATAACAACCATAATGCACAAAGCAACCACAACACAGGATATATGTGGTTCACCCCCAGTGTGGGGCTACGTCCACCAACTCTTCTTCTCTTTATTATCTTCGTTCAATGCACAGAGCCACAATACCCACTCCACATAGGATAGGAGATCTATGCGCACCTATCTAGATCCTCCTTCCCCAAGTTAGGTCACAACACAAAGCCTTCTTACACAGTTTGCACACCAGCTTCTTACAATCACTTGCACTTAGCTCTGCAAGTCTTAACACATAGTATGCACAAATCCTCTAGCTCCACACTAAGCCACAAACATTCACTACTACTTCTTTCTTACATCGCCTAGATATCTATTTATACATTGAAAATGGGGCCTAAACATGGTAAACCCATGGGCCAACATCCCATACCCATTACATAAACCCTAAACCTGAAATGCCCTAAAAAGGGTCCGAGATCCCGCAATCTTCGCTTCACCTTGCGCTCCTGTTGGCATAGGGGCAGACCCATGGTTCAACGATTCAACAAAACACCAACAAAACCCTAACTATTGGCCCTTTCAACAACACCTACAAAGCAGATGAAGTCTCACCAGAGGTAGAGGCAAGGGTGGTTGCAAGACTCAAATGTCTTCAACCTAGCTGGGACACAGATCTGTGATTACACCACTCTAACAAAGCACTTAGCAGTTAGAATTCATCAGTATTTAACCCTTATTCACATCGCAGATCCAAACCCTAATTACAGAAAAACACAGTATTCAAGCAGATATAACACATCTAAGCACTTAGCATAAGGAAAGAGATCAGATCTAGCATTCATTCACATCACTAAGCACTTAATCTATCATACTATGTTCATCTAGACATTCAATACTACACTAAGCTTAAATCATATGAACAATATAACACAAGATATATGTGGTTTACCCCAGCGTGGGGCTACGCTCACCAACTCTTCTCTTCTTTATTATCTTCTGTCAATATTCTACAAGCACAGAGCCACATGAACCCACTCCTCATAGGACAGGAGATCTACGTGCACCTTGCCAGATCCTCCTTCCCTGAGATAGGTTTAAGCACACATCCTTCTTAAAATCACTTGCACTTAGCTCTGTAAGTCTTAACACATAGTATGCACAAAGCCTCTAGCTCCGCACTAAGCCGATTCTACTAGGTCTCTTCACTTAGCACACTGGCCCCTTCTTACATCACCTAGCTTTGTATTTATACATTACAAAATGGGCCTAAACATGGGTAAACCAATGGGCCAACATCCCATACCTGTTACATAAACCCTAAACCCAAAATTTCCCTAAAAAGGGGCCAAGATCCCGCAATCTCTGCTTCGCCGAACGCTCCATCTTCGACTAGGCTGTCGAAGTCCCAAAAATGGTCAAACATGACCAAGGTTCTCCAAAACTTGGTCGAGGGCCAATAGGCCCCCAACACTCACCCGTGACTCGTCTCAAGTCACTATGCTCTAGGTAAATCTACCTCAAATGCCTCAATGTTGGATCGAGCTGCTTCTCCAAGGTCTCCTGCTCGACGAACTCCTAAATAACTACATCGGTCACAGGTCCTTCCAAGCATTGTTCGACTAAAGTGACTTCTTGTTCTAGTTCTGCTCCTCGCCCTTCAATATCCTCAAAAAGTAGGCAAGCTGCATCCTAGACTGGCTGGAGCTTCTGAGTCACTTCCATGACTTTTCTCTGTATGGCATGGACTTGTTGCTAAGCCGTGCGCTATTCTTGGGATCTTTTCATTCACTCTACCACTGACAAGGGATTCAACTGCGATTGTACTGTTGTTTCTTGCTACTTTTCTTCCTGGAAATGTGACTCTAGTGTCTCTAGTTCAGGGTCCTCGGTAAGGCACTGATAATTATGCGCACTTCGACTGCTAATATGTTTACATTCGAAGGCTAATGTTATAAGCCTAATTTGCACCCAGCCTACATATCTGGCCTCAGGCCCTACTATTTGCCAATTTCTTGAGCCAAGCTCTTCTAAAAAGCCCTCTGTTTTTAGCCACATGTGCCTTGGCCTTCTACAACCCGTGTATGCACACATCCATATGCCTGTAGGCATTCTAAAGCCCACGTATACTGACAAAAGAACGAAAAATGGAAAGTTGTAGACGGGAAACAGAGTTTCGGGAAATTGCTAAAACTGTTTAACTACCTATGGCCCATCATTCAACCGGATAACTACCTATAAAAGAAGGGGTAGGGGTCCCATTTAAAAAAAGAAGAAGAAGAGTATAGAAACTCTGCCCAAATTTATCCCCCCTTTGCTCCATTTTCTTGCAATTGTATTGTGAGGTTGAGTATTTGGTGCATTGTGAAGATGAGCCTAGGACCAGGTTCGAGGAGAAGTGCTGGCCACATATTGTAAGTTTACTCTTATAAAGATTAATACAAAAAGGAATATTTTTTTTGTCCCACCATATCATGTGTTCAAATTGTGTATTCATTTTATGATATTGTCACATCTAACCCGCAATTAGTATATTAAATGCATGTTTGCACCTCTCTGTTTGTCCATGTGTGAATGTAGGTCATCTTTGGGAGGAGGCTTGCAGTCAAGGAACGAGTGAAAGTGAAGGGATCGACATCGAATGATGGACTTAAGGTAGAGTTACCTAATCTTGTTTGCACCTTTTCATTGCATGAATGTAGGGTTTTGTGTTGGGAGAATAGGAAAAAGTAGAGGCCTTTAAATGGTTATTTTTTTCATGAATGATTAGAGCCCTTAAATGTTAAGTTCATAAGCGGGATTTCCCACTCCCATCAGAATTGGCGACCATATTGGCGACTCTCTAGGGTTCTTTGGGGATTTTTTATTGGGTATTTTGAAACTGGTTTTACTACCTTTTTTGAGTTTCTGCAAGAAGTCTGAGTGTTCAGGGGTTCTGGTTCTCAATACCAGTCTTCCCTGCTCTACTTACCAGACTATTTCTTTTCTATTTTTTGAGATTCTTAAGAGGCATACGTGCCCTGTAGTGGGAAAACTTGTGTATGCTCACACCCTGCCTTTAGTCAGCGTGCATATGTACGCCTGCTGATGAAGTGCTAGCTGTGTGTATAAGAACCCAGGAAAACCTTCTCAGGAAGAGGTAGTCATCCTCTCCCTTGTAGAAGTGATCCTTCTCGGGGATCTTTTGGGTCCTTCTAGATCTCTGATTGAACAATCCATAGTTAGGTAAAAACCTCAGGATTAGCTTTGTTTCGCTATATTTTTCTTGCCCCTTTGCATCAAAGTAAGTTTTTTTTTTACCTTTAAGGGGTGCTGGTGTTCAATACCAGTATCCTCTGTTGAATCTTAGCTGCTTCTTTTCTTTGTTTTGAAGAATTTTAGAGGCACAAACGGCTTGCAGTGGGCCTGACCGCGTGCACACACACCCTGCCCTTCTACAACCCACATATGCACACTAGCTATTGAGGAGACAATCATGTTTGGTCTGGAAAATGTTTTGGAGGTAGTCATCCTCCTCCCTGTCAAGTTTTTACTTCCCAGGGTCTTTCTTGTCTGAATGTGGTCTCTATCATAGTAGTTTAGCCTAGGTTTGGACTCTATTATGGCTTGATTTTTCATTCAAAGTCTTCTTATGTTTCTTTTTTATTTTTTTTTATGAGATTGTGAGTCAGTCTGATCTTCCTTCTTGATTTTCAATATATCCCCATGGTTAGTGGTTGGCCAGAAACTTTTCTTGGACTTTTCTTGTCTTGGATTTTTTTTACTGTTTTTGCTTCAGAAAAGGAGAAAGCTTCCAACTTTAGTTTTTCTTGTTTTTGAGGCACAATAAAAAAAATTAGATATTTTCTTGGTTAAGTAGTCAGGAAAAAGTTCATTTTCATAAGTTCTTGATTGATTGACTTAGGACAATAAGTAGCTCATAGTCGAGTGAAAGCCTATTTTCAGTTTTCTGTCAAAAGATCTTAGAAAGAAATTTTGAAAAGTTGGTTAAAGTAAATTCTTTTTGAAGAAGTGGTTTTATTTTCATCACTTTGCATGTTCTTCTTTTCATCGCTATAAAACATCATTGGTTTCATTATCATCTCCTATGAATTTAAAAACAACCACTAAATAAACGTTTAAATAAAATCTTTTAGACTTTATGTTTTGTAGGGTACACCAACAAGTCTAGGACTAGAGGCTTGATTTAGGTTGGAAAGGAAACTCTTCAAGGCTACCAAACACAAATATAAGAGTCTGAGCTAGGGAGTGTTCAAATTCCAATTACCGTGAAATTTTTCTGGGACCCCCCTCTAACACAAGGGATAAACACGAGGTCACATGCGCAAAGGTAGTGGAGATAACCCCTCCAAAATTGGACCAAGCATAGTGGGGAACGCATGTAGAGGGATTGTCCTGGGATTCCGTCGTTAGCACTTGCCACGGAGCTTCATGGGTCTCAAATCCATTCAAGGTCCTTAGTTGTCTTCTGAAACACTTTCTCTCGATACCCTGGATAGGTTTTGGGCTTGATACCTGGCTCATTGCGGTCCACCTGACTATCGACTATACCCTCTTGGAAACTGTTCGCGAGCTGGCAACCTAGTTGCCTATCATTCTAGTGACTTACACAGGTGACTGTGGGGGTATACCACGGTACCTAGGACAAACATCGGGCCACATTTTTTAGAGTATACCCAGAGGGTGCTTCCGTATTCCAGTTTCACTTGCACCGGTAAGTTTCTCTAGTGTTGGTTGTTGTAACTATTCTTCCAACTAGATAGTGTCTGCCTGTTTTATCTCATAGGATTTTTTTTTGATAAAGTGTGTTTTTTTCTCAATTGATTATAAATGCCTTAGTGTGTCTCTGATATTCTCACGCAGTGGAGGATCAGGAGCTCAACTGGTTGCGAAGGCTTCTTGGCCTACCACCGGTCAATCTGGAGCCACCCCCACCACTACTAAGGTAGAAGCTATACCAACAAGGGTTGTTTGAAGAAACTGGGACACAGTTAACTGTGTCCAACCCACCTTCGAGAGAAGAACATCTCATCCTGGAGGAACCAACCATTACTAACCTTGGAGTGCAATCTCTTGGTCCTAACAACCCTTCGATTACGGATCTTTCGGTGCACGTTGGCATACAGGTCTATCCTTATGAGCCTTTGGAAGTATCCCAAGAAGGGATGGAACCAAATATCACAAATTCTTTAGGGAATTCTCATATTCCCTCTACGACTGTCACAACTGGGGGTGTTCCACCTCCTAACCAACTGTCGCCAGTCTGGGCCATGATGGTCTCGACTGCCTATACTTCGGGCAATGGTTCGCTCCCATATTTGGCTACGATCATTGCTCCGTTGTCTCAGAGTGCTATGGGCCCTCTGTTGACATATGAAATTCCTAGCTTCAATCCAAATGCTTTCCTTTTTCACTCCACTCAACCAAATCTAAGTCTAGGGGCAGGGAGTTCAAACACTACTACATATGGGAGGATTATTCCATGAAAATTTTCCACGCTTCCACTAATTTCATCATTTTTTTTAAACAGGGTGGGATTTTTGTGGATATTGCCACAAAAGTTTGTCGCAATATTGACGAAAATATTAATTCAACCTAGTCGGGGTTTTAGTCTCTATAGCGACGAACTTTCGTGGCAATAGTGACGAAAATTTTGCCTATCTCATTGGTCGGTGTTAATGGCTAGTTGACTATTTTATCTATATATATGTGACTTTAAGAGACTTTGCGACACAATTGCTATAGTTGCGACACTGTTCTTGGCTTTTGTTTGAAATGTTTATTTTTTCCGTCACCCACCGGTTGAACAAATCCAATTCTTGATCTACATATCTCGGATTTTGAAATTGCAAGGTTAGTATTTTATTTTTTATTGATGTACTCATTTAACTTGTAATTTTTTTTTCAAATGTCCAAATTGCATTTAGCTTGTTTTTTCCTTGATAATATATTATATTATGTGTAGTACCATATTTCATGTCTTTGGTTTTTGGATCTAGTTAGTATTTTCTATGGAAAAGGGTATGTGGATTCCATAATATTCTAGGTTTATGGAATCCACATACCCTTTTCCCTTCAATTGTAGCTATAATCTCTCTCTCTTTTCATTGATAAAGATATGGAATTGCTCTTGAAACTCAACCTTGATTGGTGAAATGATAGTAATTGATTGCTATATTCCCTTCTTTAGCAAGGAGTAATAAGATACATAAACACTAACCCTAAACTTATGTTAGGTATATATGTCGTTATTATATAAATAAAACATTTGTACACATATGACCTTATTATAAAGATGTTATCTATGTCGTCATGTTGTTGATCCTCTACACATATGATCACCTTATCATAAAGATGTTAACCTTATTATAAAGATGTAGGTCACTGTAAATAAACATATCATAATCAAAAGGAGTAGCCAAAATATAAAAAATTGAC
>JASDQU011102720.1:34147-46452 GCA_032191745.1 Picea mariana
GTATCTCAGGGTCTCTCGAGAAATCAATCCCAGCATAGGGGTAATCCTCTATAACCAGGATCTATCGTGACAGCCACACAAAGAAGTCATCATCGAAGGACTCATTGGTCCTTCCGCCACCCTATCGCGGTAGTAATACTTCCCATGTACACACAGCAGGAAGAGAGGCCTAATGTCCTCGTACAACTACTCGAGGACTAAAACTCGGAACTCTCTCAAAAAAGAACGAACATAGAATGGTCTCAAACCCGAAGTTCCTATGTGTCCGCAAATGACAATCTATCAGCTGTCTTTTCATACACTCAAGCAATGTGGTACTCCAATCAAAAACTTGTGCATTTAAGCACTGGTCTGCACAGTTCATCTGTGCACGGGACGCCTGATGTAGAGTCGTAGAACCAGTAATTCGCTTAATAAGCAATACTATCACCTGTAGCGATAATTTAGTGATCTTGCTTATGGGCACCTGCGTGCTCGAGCTGTCTGTATCATATGCACAGTATAGACCTATCAATTCCACTATGTTATGTGGCCCCGAAGGAAAAGTCTAGAATTTGATTGGTTCCCCTCTATTGGGGAGGCCATTCAAAAAGTAAATGTCCTCGACCGTGGGCACCAGTGACTACCCCTCTAACATGAATGTCTCTGCATCTGGATGCTAGTACTCAACCAAGGCATTCAGTAGCCTCGGTTGTGCCCGCATGAAAGGACATAAGAAAAACTTGAGTAACCCACATTGCATCAAAGTAGCCACAGCATTGGGGTCTTCCTCGACCAACTCATTCACCTCTTCATGCTCTCTTTCTCTCCAATGGACATATGTCCTACAAAACACCAAGGTTCAGGAGGGTTAACCCTTGCTTTTTATGCCTTTTTAATTCCATAAGGGGGTCCAAGTGGCCGTACTGGTGACAGTCGCGTGTACACGCGTGCAGAGTTTACTCTGCCTGAATGTACACCTGGCCTGTCTAGAGACAGCCCGCATGGACCTAGGGCCGACCTTTTAAAGGTCGATGCCCCCCTAAAAAATGAAACCCAATGCAAAAATAAAGACTTAAAATGAAAGATAAGGGAGTTTTTACTTACTTGGCCCAGACAGAAGTTCGTTTCGTCCACTGTAGCTTCCGGAATCACCGCTTTTGACAAAGGGGGTCTTTTGGCTCCAGAGTCGATTTCCAAATCAGCAATGGTGATAATGAGCTGTCAGCTTCTATTTATAGATTTTTTGGCCTCTTTTTGTCACTTTTTTGGCCTCCCTTATCAATTTATTTATACCAAAAAACATTTAGAGTGATTCAGGAGTTGCATAGGAGGGATTTGATCGGATATTGGGACAATTTTTTGGAGTTTTGAGTAATTTTCGACGGTCTGTGAATTTTTTTTTTTTTTTCGAGGATCAACTTGAGCATATAGTTTAGGTTTCTACCCTGACTTTTGTACCTTGTTGTATTTTTCCTTTGCCAGAGGATCGATCCCATCAAGTCGTGACATGGAACCATCATATCTTCTTTAGAAGTGTCGCAACTTAGTGGTAGAGCTTACCGGAACATGGATGTCCTAGGTAGATCTTGGTTCCATTATGGTATCTATGTTGTCTCCAAAACATTGTAGGCTCGAGAGTCCTTGTAGTTTTTCCTGAATACGAGTTTGAGCCTCATTTGCATGATTCTTCTTCACTCTTGACCTCACCCTCAGGACTCCCCAAAAATAACGGGACTTCTTTTAAGCCCTTTTTCAGACCCTATAAACATGAAACGATTGTCGAGCGATCTTGTGACCTTTCACACACGTTAAACTGAAATTTGAAGTCACGTCTGTCCGACGGTAGTTTACCCCTTTTTCGGTCCAGACGGTCAACTGTACGAACAAAGGTATACTCTATGGAACTTCAGTTCTCTAGAAGAGTACTCTCAGGTATAATTTTATCCCTTTTTCGGGCCTGAGGGACTAAACTTACGAAGAAGGAACCCCCACAGAGTCCATAGTTAAGCTCTTTTCAAACTCCCTAAAATTGAAAATATCATCGAGTGACCTTATTCTTTCACACTCGTTAAAATGGTCCAGAAGAACATTCCTGACGGAATCCATAGTTAAGCTTTTTTCAGACTCCTTAAAAATGAAAAAATGGTCGAGTGATCTTGTTCTTATCACACTCGTTAAAATGGTTTTGAATAGACGTCTTGTCGGTGCTAGTTTACCCCTTTTTCGAACCGACTAGACTATCTTCGAAAAAGGTGCCCCAATGGAGTCTCCTTTTATGATTTTTCGGACTCTCTAAATATGAAAAACCACCGAGTTTACCTTCTCTCGGCTCGTTAAACTTACATCGAAGGACATTACCATTGTGTGTTTTGTTAACTGCATTTGCATACCTTATACGCCAGCCTTGTAGCACTTTGCTTCTGCGTCTTAACACCCTTGGCCCCCGAAGGATTTTTCCCAAGTATCATTATTTTAAACATTAGTCTTGCCCTTGTGCCTTGAGCTTGTATGTTCGTCACACTCATTCCTCCATTGTAACATAACATTCCTTTATTCTTTTTTCCAAAATTATTGAAAAAGACAAAAAAAAAAAAAATATACCCCAAAAAGAGGAAGGGAAAAGTATTTTCTTTATTGGCAGCATAATGAGTCTCCCTTGGATAAAGCACATATGTCCATTTTTTCGTCAAGCTTTGGGATGTAGTACGACCTTAGGAAGCTATTCTTTCTACATAGAGTTGTGTCCTCCTCCGTTTGGCTATTCTTCCAAACATATGGAGAGTTTGTGTTGCATCCTGCTTCGTAAACTTATGATTAATGCCATGCTGCCTAAGTCTCATCATTTGTCGTGTTTTTGTCCAAGGGGAGTTTCTACCAAGCCTAAGTTGGCCCCTCTGCAATTTGTCTCTTTCCCTCATACCTGGCCATCCTGAATGTCCAATCAAGTCCTTGTTCGAAATCAATGAAGTCGTCAATCTGATCCTCAATATTATCTAGTCCATGACCGATGAACCATCGAAGACCTCTGGGTAGTGAATTCGTACACTCATATTACACTCCTACCTTGATTTTTGAAGATTTTTAAGTTGTTTCTCGAGCTCTGAAGATCTCATCTCCAGCCATCGGGTTGTATCAGCTTTTAGAAGATGGATACTCTATATGTATATCTTTTTGATTTCGAGATGTAGCTCTGCTCTGTATTGTTCATGGCTACACTTTATATAGTTATTTGACATGGATCTACGGTGTATTTGATTGGTATCCATGATTCTATTTTATCTCGAGCATGGGTATGCCCACCTCGGTGAGACATTTATTATTTTGTAGATGGCACCTCCCGGTTCCTGGTCCCTGGGCTCACTTGTTCAGCACATCAGTAAAGATCGGTAATGTATTTCAGCCATCAGATGCTCTTCTGACCTCACACATTAGGGGGCATCTGTTATAAACCTAATTTGCACCATACATGCTTACCTGGCATCAGGCCATCTCAGATCCCTTCTTTGCCAAAGCACTGTTGAACAACTCTTTAAAAAACCTCTTTTATAAGGGCCCACGTGCCCTACTCCATTACTGGACACGTGTACACGCTAGATGACCTAAAACAACCCGCGTGGACCAAAAAAGTACAAAAAAAGGAAATTTGTCGATGGAACACACAGCTTTGGGTGAGTTAACTGAAACTCTCGGCCATGCATGGCCTAGGGTTCATCCAAATACCTAGCTTCTTCTAGCCTATAAAAGAAGGGCTAGGGGTCCCATTTGGAGGAGGAGAAAAGAGAGTAAAGAAACTCTTCCCAATTGCATATTCCTATTGTCCCAACCCTTTAGCCATCCTTGTGCAAGAAGAGATACAAAGCAAAGAAGTTGGAGGACACTAAAGAGGAGCCCAGGATCAGGATTCGCGGAGCAGTGGCCGGTCTCGACATTGTAAGTTGATTCATTAAAGTTAATAATAAAGAAATGCTTTTCCCATCCCACTATATGAGTTCTTCATATTTCAGTAAATATATGTTTGAATCTCTAATCCATTAGTCTATAGGTAAAATGCATGTGTAGCTTGTTGCTTGTTTTGTATGCAGTTCAATCTTGAGAGGATAGCTGCCAACAAGCAATCAAGTGTGAAGGGGGATCGACATCGAAAATACAGAACACAGTATGTTGGTCTAACCATGTATTTTCTGAAAAGTAATGGGATTTAAGTCTGAGGACGAAGGTAGAAACTAGATTTCTCTTGGTCATATATGCATGCATAAGATAACCCTATTTGCTAGTTCGTAAGGGGATTTCCCTCACAACAGGGAAGGAGGATCTGGTGAGGTGCACCTAGATCTCCTGTCCTATCCAGAGTGGGTCTTGTGGCTCTGTGCGTTGAATGAAGATAATAAAGAGAAGAAGAGTTGGTGGACGTAGCCCCACGCTAGGGGTGAACCACATATATCATGTGTTGTGGTTTCTTTGTGCATTATGGTTGTTATGTGAGTTATGCTTAGTGTAGCAATATATGTTAGATGCATATGATATATTATCTTAGTGCTTAGTGATGTGAATGAATTCTATATATGATCTATTTCTACATGCTAAGTGCTAGGATGTGTTAGATTGTGTTGAATACTGCGTTTCTCTGTAATTACGGTTTTCTCCTACGAAGTGGATAAAGGTTAAATATTAATGAATGTTAACTTCTAAGTGCTATGTTAAGTATCATGATCACATATCTGTTTCCTAGCGAGGTTGTAGACACTTGAGTCCTGCAAGAACCCCTGCCTCTACCTTGAGTGAGACTTCATCTGCTTCGCATGTGTTGTCGAAAGGGCCGATAGTTAAGGTTTTGTTGGTGCGTTGTTGAAGCATTGAACCCTAGGTCTGCCCCTATGCCAACAAGGAGGCATAACTTTCAATTTTGTGCTCTAATTTGATAAAAAATGACTCGTTGGAGAAGTAGAGACATAAGGAAATACTTGAACACAATTTCCATGGCTATAATGACAACATTAAACCACAATTTCTCCCCTCCATGATTTTCTAGTAATAATTAGTTTAATTTATTCAAGAATTTATGGGTAAAATTCCATTCTATAATAGACCAAGATCAACAAACCAGAAGTTCCTTTCATTCTGGAAACTCAGTCCCAATCCTTGGTCATGAGGCAAAGCCAATGGATCTTGAAACACAATAGTTGTACCATTTTCTCATTTGGATTTGTAAAATATTTATATGTGATAAGTTTTACTTTCATACTAAAGAACAAAATATAATTTTACTCAAGATATTTTTTGCTGTAGAAAAAATAATTTTCACCCAAAGAAAAGATCCAATCCAAACAAATTATGTTGGCATGTAGCAGGCCCTTGAAGGATCGGTGTTGTAACCTTATGCTATGATACCATAATGTAACATACCTTGCACCCATGTTGATTTCCTTCCCTGTGGGAAATGACTTAGCCTGCTGAAGACGAATCTAAAAGCGCCCCATACATATAACATAAAACCAAGGGTCAATGGACCCACAAAATTTACAACAAACAACAGGATGATTTACCCATGCATATACAACATTTATAAAATCATGAATGCATGCAACTCAACAAAACATAACATGGCATCCACATATCATTTACAAAGTGAAATAATCATAATAAACAATAAAAAACACTTATGTTTTTATAATATAACCAATTGGCTACATATAAAGGATGAACCTCCCAGCCATAGGCATTGCAAATCCAAATCTCAGCAGTAGACCACCCCCGAGCTAAGGCTATGAGTCCACAAGGATATTTGTCCCTATGGTTGTCTACTCTCCACACTTAGCAAACCAAACCCAAGCTCTCCTACAATAGTTCCAATCCACCATCTTTCTCTTTCCCACAACCTACACAACCCAAGGAATGTACCCCCTTCACTACAATCAGTCCCTTGGGTTGTACCATTCAATTATATGGCCTTCTAATGCACTAACTTGGCCAAGAAAATTTCATCTTGGGACTTCGGGAACTCTCAACTATTTCAGGAGTTCTCACAACATCCTTCACATGGCTCGTGAGCCATTTCCTCAATAGGAAATGCACTACATGCTTACAATTTGTTTTATAGCCACACATTCCTCATTTATAATGTAACACATAGCCAAACAATGGCTTCCCTCAAGCACAACATGACTGGTTCTCTTCCCAACACTCCCCTCTTCCTTTGCTTCCCAAAAACTTCCTGTAAAAAATGTCTCCCTTCTCCATACAAATTTCCTTCTCTTTCCCTTTCTTTCTTGACTCTCACTCTTCCCAAAGATGATTATACTTCATACCATGCTCTCTAATAAATATAGGATGTGACCACTCACACCCACCCCCTTACATGATTTTAATGACTTGCCTTCGGGACTGTAACACACCCAACCCCCTAAGTATCATTTTAAGGGATGGGGCATTAAAATTTTAACTATCCTAGACTATCTCAAAAAAATTTCCCAAGCATACCATCATCTTCTTCTCATCAACATATTTCCAATGACTATAACCATGCTCAATTTTGATATCAGGATCAAAATTTATAGCCTATCAAAGTTTTTTAGGCTTTCATTGGCCAACAACCAACTCATTTCCACGTGGCTACTTATTACTCGTGTTAGACAACATGGAATCTACCACCTAAACACTTTCTCCATGGGACCGATCCCTTGTCCCACTTTCTCCTTCTTCAGGATTTATTATCCCATGGTTCACTCGCACTATCAAAACTCCAATGATAATACACCTAAGAGAACCTCTGCCAAATCCTACGACTGTCATCTCTTGATCTCTATGGATTAGAGCACATCGGCATATCATTCRGCACATATGTTAACACATGTCTCCCAATGGTCTTCACAGTACAATGGATGTGACCCATGAGATCTATGGTGGAGGTTTCACATCGTCCCTACACCGATCAACAGTTGTCATTAACCTCGAATCCCATTTTTGTCGGTGTTAACTTCATGGTTGTCGACATTTCTTTGTTAGACATGATATTACCAACCTCCCATATTTTCGATGACAACACATTCATATCCAACGGTCCAGATCTCCTCGTCAAATCTCCCACGAGATCAATGACTATCATTGTATTTCCTCTCTAGATCATCATCAACCAACCAACTACTAACACCTGACATCCTAGGGACACTATGGCTTCCTTACTGGCATGCCACATCATCATCCTCGCTCTTCTTTGAACAATTCTCATAGAAATAAACAGTGGATACTGCCTCACCCATTGACATATTGATGCATCTCATTGCATCGCTAATGTTGGTGTCTTTGGCATTCAGATCTCCTCCCGGTTCAACCGCCTTTTACCTCTAACGATAATACGTCAAAGATCTATGGTCCAGATTTCTCGAGGACGAACCCAGAAAAATCCAACGGTTATTATTGAATATGAAGATCCAAAGGACCTCATCACCTAATGGGACCCACCCTTGTCCCATTGGCCAATCCCTAGGTGACACATGTCACCACCTTGGACACGTGCACTACCAATTTGGTAGGCCACGTCATCAGGTTATATCCACATCCTCTTGTAGCTTAGGTGGGACCCATGACATATCGATGACTATCATCTTATCTCACCTACTCACTGATCAATAGCCTCGAATAGCACTCAGATTCCTCCCTGTTCGGAGTGTCTTCACTCTGGTTTATTAAAATACTCTGGAAAATCCTCTCCGATGGATGACATTGATGCACTTACGATCTCCCCGATCAACAATTGAGAAATTAATTGATGATGCAAGGTTCTCCCACCTAGGTGGACCCACAATCATCTCATCAACCAATTAACTATTGACACATGTCGTCCTGTTGGCATGATATCTATTAGACACATGCCAAAATCCACATCCCTCTCTTGAGCCTTATGGTAGGAAATAAATGTCTCAAACCTCCTTTCAAAATTTCTCCGATCATAGTAGAACAATGATCAATATTTATTTTCAAATCATTCCCATTGAAGTGCCCCTACCTCCACATCCGATACCACTCAAACCAGTCCACTATGATCAATGGATCAAATATCTCCTCTATAATCTAATAAGAATGATGTCTGTCATTATTTCACTGACTATTCATGTTGCCGTACTATACACAGGTTTGGCACTCGTTCGTTCATGATGATGTGCCTTCACTAACGAAGGGTTGAGAAATTTCAATCGACCAGATCAATATCTGTGATGTCTCCTAGATTCATACAATATTTCACAGTAATATAGTCACTGCTTGGGAACTTAGACATTTCTTTAGTTCTAAAGGAATTTAGTCCTAATTTTCAAGGGTTCAAAACCACTCTAAGGCCATTACAAGTTAGTGAACTTAAGGAGAGAATATGGCATGATTTACATGCTCTCCATACACGAATACAAATGCTCAAGTACACAAAAATCTATACTTCACTCATTTTCACAACTATCGGATCAGTAATAAACATCATAACATATCATGACTTTCATGAATTCAAACCATGGATTATAAACGATTGAGTTTCCTCTTAAATTCAGACATTTACACATACATACAAAAATATCATTCATAAGAAGTTCAGTGCAGATAAACACTTATCTGTTAGGGAATTTCCAAATCTGACTGACTAAGATAGGATGCCTTTCCTCCCAACCTTAAGCCTTGTTGTAGAGTAACATCCTACAATACACCACCCCCATTCCAAGCCATGATACCACTAAGGAAATTGACTCAGTAGGGTTCCAAGTTTTTGATAATCCAGAAAGGTTACTCTCCTTCCTCCTATGAAACAACATAAGTTTCCCCTTCCCACTGGAGTTTGGGTCTCCACAGGTTTATTAGGTGGATCCTCAACTGGATTTATTTTGCAAAAGGTAGTCCTTTCTCTGCTCAACAGTACCTTGACGACCTCCTATTATTAGTGTTGATTTATGTACAGTAAGAGCCAAGCTGGGACCCACTATTGCTCCATTTCAGTATTCTAGGTCTTCTTTGTTCAGGGTGATCATCAAAAACTTAGGCAAGCTTCATGTTTTCATCGAGAAATCTCTTATTTTTCCTTCTCTTCCTCAATCAGCACCTCCAATTATCTAAATTCTATTCTCTCTTGCTCGTCCCTATCTCGTCTCTGTTGTGTGCATTTCTCGCATGATCTTGTTTTCCTCCTCCTCCTATCTTCTTCTCTATCCCCTTGGGATTTCTATG
The DNA here is from genome assembly GCA_032191745.1 of Picea mariana. NCBI lineage: Eukaryota > Viridiplantae > Streptophyta > Pinopsida > Pinales > Pinaceae > Picea > Picea mariana. The sequence goes on from JASDQU011102720.1 coordinate 43,331, forward strand.
AATTCCTGCATAAGTAACCTGTAGTCTACAATTCCCAATATGAAGGGGTGGTTTCATGGTATCCCCCTGTCATTTTTCATTCAACCTTCCTCTCTGCAAGGACCATCTTCTAATAGTCATTAACTGCCACAATGACCTCTGTGATTTCTTCTAATGGTCACATGGTTTCATATAAGTCGAGTATGTTGGTAGGTGTATATTTATGTTTGAAAGAATAAATTATCTTGTTGTGTAACCTTCCTATTTTCTTCACTGATACATCTCAGCTGCACCTCCTGAAACCGTTCAATCAGTCCCTTTCCCTCATCAATTTCCTCGATTGTATCATGGCCATTAGTTTCAAGGTTGTTCTTTATTGATTAGAGGTTTTTTGTTTCTATTAAATTAAAACATAATTGTATGCCTCATAACATAAAATATGAAGTTTGTGCATAATTACAATCTTGGGGGGAAACAGGGTGTTACAATCCCCTCCCCCTTAAAAGAAACATTCTTTTTGGTGTTTAAAACACCATGTATATACAATTATACATTAAACAAAAATGGGTATGAAAATCTCATGGCATATTCCAACCCCCATGTAGCTTCATCTGCTCCAAAGTTCTTCCATTGCAACTTGTCCTACATGATGGCTCGGTTCCGAAGCATTGCTTCTTTCTTGTCCAGGATGCATTGAGGTTCTCACTGAAATTATCCCTCTCGTTCCCCTTGTATTACAGTCCAAACAGTAACATGTTTAGAATCATGTAAATATTTCTTTAACAAAGACACATGGAATACATTATGTATTCCAATAGTAGGTGTTAAAGCAATTTTGTATGCTATTGGTCCTATTCTCTTTAGGATTTAAAATGGTCCACAATATCGGGGAGACAAATTAGAAAACATCCCCATTTTCAGGGATTTTCTCTTGGGTTTCACCCAAAGATACACGTGGTATCCTACTTTGAAGTATCTAGGGCTTCTCTTGCTATCAACATATCTCTTTTGTCTATCTTGGGTGATCTTCAGGTTTTGCCTTATATTAACTATCACTCATTCCATTTCTTTCAGCAATTCAGGTCCAAGTTTGATTTTTTCCACTGGACTGTCCCAACTAATCAAAACTCTGCACTTCCTACCATACAAAACCTCAAACAAGCTCATCTTCAATGATTCTTGATAACCATTGTTGTATAAAAAATCTACCAGGGGTAGGTATTCTTCCTAATTCTTGGGTCGATGCATAATATGCATTTGTAACATGTATTCTAACACTTTTTTCACCCTTTCAATCTGACCATCTGTTTGAGGACGGTAGTTTCTGCTAAATGTCAATTGTGTTTTTAAACCTGCAAATAATCTTTTCTAGAAATTCAAGGTGAACTTAGTGTCTTTGTATGAAATTATGGTTTTAGGAAAACCTTGCAATCTGAATATTTCTTTCATAAAGACATTGACAACATCTATGGCTTTAAAAGTAGATTTATGGGAATGAAATGAGTTTCCTTGCTAAAATTATCCACTACAACCATGATTGCATCATGTTGTTTGATTTTCTTTGGTAAAACTATGATGAAATCCATGGAAACCACTTCCCATTTCCATTCTGGTATCTATATAGGCTGCAATAGTTCAGCAGGGTGTCGATGCTCGAATTCTACCTATTGGCACTCCAAACACTTTGCAATTTACTGAGAAATGTCTTGCTTCATTTCAGGCCAATAATACAATTGTCTAACCATTGTCACCATTTTTTTGTAACCAGGGTGACCTGAATATGGTCTGCTATGGAACTCATCCATAATCAAGAGCCGCAATTCCTTTGAATTGGGAACATACAACATGTTATTGGATAGCAACAGACTATTATATCTTAGTTGATATCCTTCATACCTCGTATTCCTAGGTTCTTGTTTCAAACTTTCCTTCAATTGATTGAAGAACTCATCTTCTAGCAAGAGGGTCTTAATCCTATATTGAATGTCAGACTCTCCTACACTTGTTGGTGCTAAGTGTATTGTTTGAACAGTTCAACTGAGTGCATCAGCTACTTTGTTCTCTTTTCCTTTTATATTTTTTTATTTTGAATTCAAACTCATTGATCAATGCCATCCACCTGGCCGATCTAGCATTCAACCTTAGATGGTCAAATAATTACTTCAAACCAAAATGGTTGATCATGAGGATAAATATCCTTTTGAGCAATTAATTTCTCGACATCTTCAGCACATGTACAATTGTTTCAATTTCTAGATCATGGGTGACATACTTCTACTCTTGTTCATTCAACTTACATGATTCATAACAAACCACTTTCCCATCATGCATGAGGAATCCTCACAGTCCTTCTTTACAACCATCTATGCAGACCAAGAAGTTTTTTTCTGGGTCTACAATTTTCAGAACACGAGCATCATCCAATAGTTTCTTCAATTGTTGGAAGTTATCTTCTCACTTTGGTAACCACACAAACTTCTTCCCTTTTATTTGCAATGAAGTTGTAGGGTTACCAATATTGGAGAATCCCTTGATGAACCTTTTGTAATATCCATCCAATCCCGTGAAGTATCTCACTTCTGTCAAATTTCTATGGGCAGGTCAATCCATGATTGCCTTGATCTTTGGAGGGTCTATTTCCACTCCTTCAACTGATATTACATGGCCTAGATATTGGATTCCTATTTTAAATAAACCGCACTTGTTGAACTTTGCATACAACTAATGTTATCTTAGCATTTGTAACACCATTATGAGGTGTTCTTCATGCTCCTCTCTGTTCTTGGAATACACCAAAATGTTGTCCACGAACACTAAGACAAACTTATCTAAATATTTGTTAAGCACACTATTCATCAAACACAGGAGTGTAGCTAGTGCATTTTTAAGCCCAAATGGAACCAAAACAAACTCATAGTGCCCATACCTTGTCCTAAGGTTTTCTTGTAGATATCCTCATCTTTAATCTTAACTTGGTTATATCCTGACCTCAAATCTATCTTTGAGAAAAATATTGTAGCCCCTCTGAGCTGATCAAAGAGATTGTCTATTCTAGGCAAAGGGTATTTTCTCTTGATGGTCATCTTGTTCAACTACCTATAATCAATGCATAGTCTCAAGGTACCATATTTATTCTTTACAAA
>JASDQU011102720.1:64883-77534 GCA_032191745.1 Picea mariana
AGTCGAGGAAAACAAAATTTTTAATGCCCCATCCATTAAAAGGATACTTAGGGGGTTGGGTGTGTTACATAGTGGTATTAGAGACAAATTTAAACTCTAGGCTTGAATGGATTTCAGACCCAAGCAATTTTGAATATCATACCCCTTGGTTCTTATGACATGTTTTTGGGCATGGATTGGTTATCTGTCCAGAAGGACAACTTAAAATATTATGAGAAAATTTTAGAATGTGAAGATGAGAAAGACAATACTATAATTTTGCAAGGCATTCAAAATCCAATTTCTGTGAGACAAATATCAACGTTGTAAATTAAGAAGTTTAGAAGAAAGAGGTGTTCCTTGTATTCTATACAAGTATTAAATTTAGTAGAAGACAAGGAGCTAAAAGTTGAAGATCATCCAATGTTGTGGGAGTTCAAAGATGTGTTTCCTAAGGAGGTTTCTGGATTACCTCCAAAAAGAGATGTTGATTTTTCAATCAATATCGTGCCTGTAGAAGTGCCAACATCGAGAGTTCCTTATAGTATGAGCACACCAGAGTTGGTCGAACGAAAAATGTAGTTGAAATAAATGTTGGAAAAGGGTTATATTAGGCCAAGCGTGTTTCCATGGGGAGAAACAACCCTATTTGTAAAGAATAAATATGGTACCTTGAGACTATGCATTGATTATAGGTAGTTGAACAAGATGACCATCAAGAGAAAATACCCTTTGCCTAGAATAGACAATCTCTTTGATCAGCTCAGAGGGGCTACAATATTTTTCTCAAAGATAGATTTGAGGTCAGGATATAACCAAGTTAGGATTAAAGATGAGGATATCTACAAGAAAAAATTAGGACAAGTTATGGGCACTATGAGTTTGTTGTGGTTCCATTTGGGCTTAAAAATGCACTAGCTACACTCATGTGTTTGATGAATAGTGTGCTTAACAAATATTTAGAGAAGTTTGTCTTAGTGTTCATGGACAACATTTTGGTGTATTCCAAGAACAGAGAGGAGCATGAAGAACACCTCATAATGGTGTTACAAATGTTAAGATAACATTGGTTGTATGCAAAGTTCAACAAGTGCGGTTTCTTTAAAAGAGGAATCCAATATCTAGGCCATGTAATATCAATTGAAGGAGTGGAAATAGACCCTCCAAAGATCAAGGCATTCATGGATTGACATGCCCATAGAAATTTGACAGAAGTGAGATACTTCATGGGATTGGATGGATATTACAAAAGGTTCATCAAGGGATTCTCCAATATTGGTAACCCTACAACTTCATTGCAAATAAAAGGGAAGAAGTTTGTGTGGTTACCAAAGTGAGAAGATAACTTCCAACAACTGAAGAAACTATTGGATGATGCTCGTGTTATGAAAATTGTAGACCCAGAAAAAAACTTCTTGGTCTGCATAGATGGTTGTAAAGAAGGACTGTGAGGATTCCTCATGCATGATGGGAAAGTGGTTTGTTATGAATCATGTAAGTTGAATGAAAAAGAGTAGAAGTATGTCACCCATGATCTAGAACTTGCAACAATTGTACATGTGCTGAAGATGTCGAGAAATTAATTGCTCAAAAGGATATTTATCCTCATGATCAACCATTTTTGTTTGAAGTAATTATTTTACCATCTGAGGTTGAATGCTAGACCGGCCAGGTGGATGGCATTGATCAATGAGTTTGAATTCAAAATAAAAAAATATAAAAGGAAAAGAGAACAAAGTAGCTGATGCACTCAGTTGAAGTGTTCAAACAATACACTTAGCAACAACAAGTGTAGGAGAGTCTGAAATTCAATATAGGATTACGACCCTCTTTCTAGAAGATGAGTTCTTTAATCAATTGAAGGAAAGTTTGCAACAAGAACCTAGGAATAAGAGGTATGAAGGATATCAACTAAGATATAATAGTCTTTTGCTATCCAATAACAGGTTGTATGTTCCCAATTCAAAGGAATTACGGCTCCTGATTATGGATGAGTTCCATAGCAGACCATATTCAGGTCACCTTGGTTACAAAAAAATGGTGACAATGGTTAGACAATTGTATTATTGGCTTGAAATGAAGCAATACATTTCTTAGTAAATTGCAAAGTGTTTGGAGTGCCAATAGGTAGAATTCGATCATTGACACCCTGTTGAGCTATTGCAGCCTATATAGATACCAGAATGGAAATGGAAAGTGGTTTCCATGGATTTCATCATAGTTTTACCAAAGAAAATCAAACAACATGATGCAATCATGGTTGTAGTGGATAATTTTAGCAAGGAAACTCATTTCATTCCCATAAATCTACTTTTAAAGCCATAGATGTTGTCAATGTCTTTATGAAAGAAATATTTAGATTGCAAGGTTTTCCTAAAACCATAATTTCATACAAAGACACTAAGTTCACCACGAATTTCTAGAAAAGATTATTTGCAGGTTTAAAAACACAATTGACATTTAGTAGAAACTACCATCCTCAAACAGATGGTCAGATTGAAAGGGTGAAAAAAGTGTTAGAATACATGTTACAAATGCATGTTATGCATCGACCCAAGCATTAGGAAGAATACCTACCCCTGGTAGATTTTTCATACAACAATGGTTATCAAGAATCATTGAAGATGAGCTCGTTTGAGGTTTTGTATGGTAGGAAGTGCAGAGTTTTGATTAGTTGGGATAGTCCAGTGGAAAAAATCAAACTTGGACCTGAATTGTTGAAAGAAATGGAACGAGTGATAGTTAATATAAGGAAAAACTTGAAGATCACCCAAGATAGACAGAAGAGCTATGTTGATAGTAAGAGAAGCCCTAGATACTTCAAAGTAGGATACCACATTTATCTTTGGGTGAAACCCAAGAGAAACTCCCTGAAAATGGGGATGTTTGCTAATTTGTCTCCTCGATATTGTGGACCATTTTAAATCCTAGAGAGAATAGGACCAATAGCATACAAAATTGCTTTAACACCTACTATTGGAATACATAATGTATTCCATGTGTCTTTGTTAAAGAAATATTTACATGATTCTAAACATGTTACTGATTGGACTATAATACAAGGGGAACCAGAGGGATAATTTCAGTGAGAAACTCAATGCATCCTGGACAGGAAAGAAGCAATGCTTCGGAACTGAGCCATCATGTAGGACAAGTTGTACTGGAAGAACTTTGGAGCAGATGAAGCTACATGGGGGTTGGAATATGCCATGAGATTTTCATACCCATTTTTGTTTAATGTATAATTGTATATACATGGTGTTTTAAACACCAAGAAGAATGTTTCTTTAAGGGGGAGGGGATTGTAACACCACGTTTCCCCCCAAGATTGTAATTATGCACAAACTTCATATATTTATGTTATGAGGCATACAATTATGTTTTAATTTAATATAAACACAAAACCTCTAATCAATAAAGAACAACCTTGAAACTAATGGCCATGATACAATCGAGGAAATTGATGAGGGAAAGGGACTGATTGAACGGTTTCGAGAGGTGCAGCTGAGATGTATTAGTGAAGAAAATAGGAAGGTTACACAACAAGATAATTTATTCTTTCAAACATAAAGATACACCTACCAACATACTCGACTTATATGAAACCATGTGACCATTAGAAGAAATCAAAGAGGTCGTTGTGGCAGTTAATGACTATTAGAAGATGGTCCTTGCAGAGAGGAAGGTCGAATGAAAAATGACAGGGGGATACCATGAAACCACCCCTTCATATTGGGAATTGTAGACTACAGGTTACTTATGCAGGAATTCATAGAAATCCCAAGGGGATAGAGAACAAGATAGGAGGAGGAGGAAAACAAGATCATGCGAGAAATGCACACAACAGAGACGAGATAGGGACGAGCAAGAGAGAATAGAATTTAGATAATTGGAGGTGCTGATTGAGGAAGAGAAGGAAAAATAAGAAATTTATCAATGAAAACATGAAGCTTGCCTAAGTTTTTGATGATCACCCTGAACAATGAAGACCTAGAATACTGAAATGGAGCAATAGTGGGTCCTAGATTGGCTCTTATTGTACATAAATCAACACTAATAATAGGAGGTCGTCAAGGTACTGTTGAGCAGAGAAGGGACTACCTTTTGCAAAATAAATCCAGTTGAGAATCCACCTAATAAACTTGTGGAGACCCAAACTCTAGTGGGAAGGGGAAACTTATGTTTGTTTCATAGGAGGAAGGAGAGTAACCTTTCTGGATTATCAAAAACTTGGAACCCTACTGAGTCAATTTCCTTAGTGGTATCATGGGTTGGAATGGGGGTGGTGTATTGTAGGATGTTACTCTACAAAAAGGTTTAAGGTTGGGAGGAAAGGCATCCTCTCTTAGTCAGTCAGATTTGGAAATTCCCTAACAGATAAGTGTTTATCTGCACTGAACTTCTTATGAATGATATTTTTGTATGTATGTGTAAATGTCTGAATTTAAGAGGAAACTCAATCGTTTATAATCCATGGTTTGAATTCATGAAAGTCATGATATGTTATGATGTTTATTACTCATCCGATAGTTGTGAAAATGAGTGAAGTATAGATTGTTGTGTATTTGAGCATTTGTATTCATGTATGGAGAGCATGTAAATCATGCCATATTCTCTCCTTAAGTTCACTAACTTGTAATGGCCTTAGAGTGGTTTTGAACCCTTGAAAATTAGGACTAAAGTCCTTTAGAACTAAAGAAATGGCTAAGTTCCCAAGAAGTGACTATATTACTGCGAAATATTGTATTAATCTAGGAGACATCACAGATATTGATCTGGTCGATTGAAATTTCTCAACCCTTCGTCGGTGAAGGCACATCATCATGAATGAAAGAGTTCCAAACTTGTGTATAGTACAACAACATGAATAGTCAGTGAAATAATGACAGACATCATTCTTATTAGATTATAGAGGAGATATTTGATCCATTGATCACAGTGGACTGGTTTGAGTGGTATCGGATGTGGAGGTAGGGGCACTTCGATGGGAATGATTTGAAAATAAATATTGATCATTGTTCTACCGTGATCGGAGAAATTCTGAAAGGAGGTTTGAGCCATTTATTTCCTACCATAAGGCTCAAGAGAGGGATGTGGATTTTGGCATGTGTCCAATAGATATCATGCCAACAGGATGACGTGTGTCAATAATTAATTGGTTGATGAGATGAGTGTGGGTCCACCTAGGTGGGAGAACCTTAGATCGTCAATTAATTATCAATTTTTGATCAGGGAGATCGTAAGTGCATCAATGTCATCTATCGGAGAGGATTTTCCAGAGTATTTTAATAAACCAGAGTGAAGACACTCCGAACAGGGAGGAATCTGAGTGCTATTCGAGGCTATTGATCAGTGAGTAGGTGAGATAAGATGATAGTCATCAATATGTCATGGGTCCCACCTAAGCTATGAGAGGATGTGGATATAACCTGATGACGTGGCCTACCAAATTGGTAGTGCACGTGTCCAAGGTGGTGACATGTGTCACCTAGGGATTGGCCAATGGGACAAGGGTGGGTCCCATTAGGTGATGAGGTCCTTTGGATCTTCATATTCAGTAATAACCGTTGGATTTTTCAGGGTTCATCCTCGAGAAATCTGGACCGTAGATCTTTGAGGTATTATCGTCAGAGGTAAAAGGTGGTTGAACCGGGAGGAGATCTGAATTCCAAAGACACCAACATTGGCAATCCAATGAGATGCATCAATATGTCAATAGGCGAGGTAGTATCCACTGTTTATTTCTATGAGAATTGTTCAAAGAAGAGCGAGGATGATGATGTGGCATGCCAGTAAGGAAGACATAGTGTCCCTAGGATGTCAGGTGTTAGTAGTTGGTTGGTTGTTGATGATCTAGAGAGGAAATACAATGATAGTCATTGATCTCGTGGGAGATTTGACGAGGAGATCTGAACTGTTGGATATGAATGTGTTGTCATCGAAAATATGGGAGGTTGGTAATATCGTGTCTGACAAAGAAATGTTGACGACCATGAAGTTAACACCGACAAAAATGGGAGTTGAGGTTAATGACAACTGTTGATCGGTGTAAGGACGATGTGAAACCTCCACCATAGATCTCATGGGTCACATCCATTGTACGGTGAAGGCCATTGGGAGACATGTGTTAACATATGTGCCGAATGATATGCCGATGTGCTCTAATCCATAGAGATCAAGAGATGATAGTTGTAGGATTTGGCAGAGGTTCTATTAGGTGTATCGTCATTGGAGTTTTGATAGTGTGAGTGAACCATGGGATAATAAATCCTGAAGAAGGAGAAAGTGGGACAAGGGATCGGTCCCGTGGAGAAAGTGTTTAGGTGGTAGATTCCACATTGTCTAACACAAGTAATAAGCAGCCACGTGGAAATGAGTTGGTTGTTGGCCAATGAAAGCCTAAAAAACTTTGATAGGCTATAAATTTTGATCCTGATATCAAAATTGAGCATGGTTATAGTCATTGGAAATCTGTTGAGGAGAAGAAGATGATGGTATGCTTGGGAAAAGGTTTTGAGATAGTCTAGGATAGTTAAAATTTTAATGCCCCATCCCTTAAAATGATACTTAGGGGGTTGGGTGTGTTACAGTCTCGAAGGCAAATAATTAAAATCATGTAAGGGGGTGGGTGTGAGTGGTCACATCCTATATTTATTAGAGAGCATGGGATGAAGTACAATCATCTTTGGGAAGAGTGAGAGGCAAGAAAGAAAGGGAAAGAGAAGGAAATTTGTATGGAGAAGGGAGACATTTTTTACAGGAAGTTTTTGGGAAGAAAAGGAAGAGGGGAGTGTTGGGAAGAGAACCAGTCATGTTGTGCTTGAGGGAATCCATTGTTTGGCTATGTGTTACATTATAAATGAGGCATGTGTGCCTATAAAACAAATTGTAAGCATGTAGTTCATTTCCTATTGAGGAAATGGCTCACGAGCCATGTGAAGGATGTTGTGAGAACTCCTGAAATAGTTGAGAGTTCCTGAAGTCCCAAGATGAATTTTTCTTGGCCAAATTAGTGCATTAGAAGGCCATATAATTGAATGGTACAACCCAAGGGACTGATTGTAGTGAAAGGGGTACATTCCTTGGGTTGTGTAGGTTGTGGGAAAGAGAAAGATGGTGGATTGAAACTATTGTAGGAGTAGAGCTTGGGTTTGGTTTGCTAAGTGTGGAGAGTAGACAACCATAGGGACAAATATCCTTGTGGACTCATAGCCTTAGCTCGGGGGTGGCCTGCTGCTGAGATTTGGATTTGCAATGCCTATGGCTGGGAGGTTCATCCTTTATATGTAGCCAATTGGTTATATTATAAAAAGATAAGTGTTCTTTATTGTTTATTATGATTATTTCACTTTGTAAATGATATGTGAATGCCATGTTATGTTTTTTTGAGTTGCATGCATTCATGATTTTATAAATGTTGTATATGCATGGGTAAATCATCCTGTTGTTTGTTGTAAATTTTGTGGGCTTGTTGACCCTTGGTTTTATGTTATATGTATGGGGCGCTTTTAGATTCGTCTTCAGCAGGCTAAGTCATTTTCCATAGGGAATGAACTCAACATGGGTGCTAGGTATGTTACATTATGGTATCATAGCATAAGGTTACAACACCGATCCTTCAAGGGCCTGCTACATGCCAACATAATTTGTTTGGATTGGATCTTTTCTTTGGGTGAAAATTATTTTTTCTACAGGAAAAAATATCTCGAGTAAAATTATATTTTGTTCTTTAGTATGAAAGTTAAAGCTATCACATATAAATATTTTACAAAGACAAATGAGAAAATGGTACAACTATTGTGTTTCAAGATCCATTGGCTTTGCCTCATGACCAAGGATTGGGACTGAGTTTCTAGAATGAAAGGAACTTCTGGTTTGTTGATCTTGGTTTGTTATAGAATGGAATTTTACCCATAAATTCTTGAATGAATTAAACTAATTATTACTAGAAAATCGTGGAGGGGAGAAATTGTGGTTTAACGTTGTCATTATAGCCATGGAAATTGTGTTCAAGTATTTCCTTATGTCTCTAGTTATCCAACGAGTCATTTTTTATCGAATTAGAGCAAAAAATTGAAAGTTATGCCTCCTTGTTGGCATAGGGGCAGACCTAGGGTTCAATGCTTCAACACTGCACCAACAAAACCTTAACTATCGGCCCTTTCGACAACACCTATGAAGCAGATGAAGTCTCAGTCAAGGTAGAGGCAGGGGTTCTTCCAGGACTCAAGTGTCTACAACCTCGCTAGGACACAGATATGTGATCACGGTACCTAACATAGCACTTAGAAGTTAACATTCATTAATATTTAACCTTTATCCACTTCGTAGGAGAAAACCGTAATTACAGAGCAACGTAGTATTCAACACAATCTAACACATCCTAGCACTTAGCATGTAGAAATAGATCAGATATAGAATTCATTCACATCACTAAGCACTAAGATAATATATCATATGCATCTAACATATATTGCTACACTAAGCATAACCCACATAGCAACCATAATGCACAAAGAAACCACAACACATGATATATGTGGTTCACCCCCAGCGTGGGGCTACATCCACCAACTCTTCTTCTCTTTATTATCTTCATTCAATGCACAGAGCCACAAGACCCACTCTGGATAGGACATGATATCTGCGTGCACCTCACCAGATCCTCCTTCCCTATTGTGAGGGAAATCCCCTTTCAAACTAGCAAATAGGGTTATCTTATGCATGCAGATATAACCAAAAGAAATCTACTTTCTACCTTCATCCTCAGACTTAAACCCCATTTCTTTTCAGAAAATACATGGTTAGACCAACATACCGCGTTCTGGATTTTTGATGTTGATCCCCCTTCACACTTGATCGCTTGTTGGTAGCTATCCTCTCAAGATTAACCTACATACAAAACAAGCAACAAACTACACATGCATTTTACCTATAGACTAATGGGTTAGAGATTCAAACATATATTTACTGAAATATGAAGAACTCATATAGTGGAATGGGAAAAGAATTTCTTTATTATTAACTTTAATGAATCAACTTACAATGTCGAGACCGGCCACTGCTCCGCGAATCCTGATCCTGGGCTCCTCTTCAGTGTCCTCCAACTTTTTTGCTTTGTATCTCTTCTTGCACAAGGATGGCTAAAGGGTTGGGACAATAAGAATATGCAATTGGTAAGAGTTTCTTTACTCTCTTTTCTCCTCCTCCAAATGGGACCCCTAGCCCTTCTTTTATAGGCTAGAAGAAGCTAGGTATTTGGACGAACCCTCGGCCATGCATGGCCGAGAGTTTCAGTTAACTCACCCAAAGCTGTGTGTTCCATCGACAACTTTCCTTTTTTCGTACTTTTTTTGGTCCACGCGGGTTGTTTTAGGTCATATAGCGTGTACACGCGTCCAGTAATGGAGTAGGGCACGTGGGCCCTTATAAAAGAGGTTTTTTAAATAGTTGTTCAGCAGTGCTTTGGCAAAGAAGGGATCTGAGATGGCCTGATGCCAGGCAAGCATGTATGGTGCAAATTAGGGTTATAACAGATGCCCCCTAATGTGTGAGGTTAGAAGAGCATCTGATGGCTGATGTGCTGAACAAGTGAGCCCAGGGACCATGAACCAGGAGGTGCCATCTACAAAATAACAAATGTCTCACCGAGGTGGGCATACCCATGCTTGGGATAAAATAGAATCATGGATACCAATCAAATACACCGTAGATCCATGTCAAATAACTATATAAAGTGTATCCATGAATAATATAGAGTAGAGCTACATCTCGAAATCAAAAAGATATACATATAGAGTATCCATCTTCTAAAAGCTGATATGGCCTGATGGCTGGAGATGAGATCTTCAGAGCTCGAGCAACAACTTAAAAATCTTCAAAAATCAAGGTAGGAGTGTAATATGAGTGTACGACTTCACTACCCAGAGGTCTTCGATGGCTCGTCGGTCATGGACTAGATAATCTTGATGATCAGATTGAAGGCTTCATTGATTTCGAACAAGGACTTGATTGGACATTCAGGATGGCCAGGTATAAGGGAAAGAGACAAATTGCAGAGGGGCCAACTCAGGCTTGGTAGAAACTTCCCTTGGACAACAGCATGACAAATGATGAGACTTAGGCAGCATGACATTAATCATAAGTTTACGAAGCAGGATGCAATGCAAACTCTCCATATGTTTGGAAGAATAACCAAACAGAGGAGGAAACAACTCTATGTAGCGAGAATAGCTTCCTAAGGTCGTACTACATCCCAAAGCTTGAAGAACAAATGGACAGATGTGCTTTATCCAAGGGAGACTCATTATGCTACCAATAAAGAAAATACTTTTCCCTTCCTCTTTTTGGGGTATATTTGATTTTTTTTTGTCTTTTTCAATAATTTTGGAAAAAATAATAAAGGAATGTTACGTTACAATGGAGGAATGAGTGTGACGAACATACAAGCTCAAGGAACAAGGGCAAGACTGATGTTTAAAATAATGATACTTGGGAAAAATCCTCTGGGGGCCAAGGGTGTTAAGACGCAGAAGCAAAGTGCTACAAGGATGGCGTATGAGGTATGCAAATGCAGTTAACAAAACACACAATGGTAATGTCCTTCGATGCAAGTTTAACGAGCCTAGAGAAGGTAAACTCAGTGGTTTTTCATATTTAGAGAGTCTGAAAAATCATAAAAGGAGACTCCATTGGGGTACCTTTTTCGAAGATAGTCTAGTCGGTTCGAAAAAGGGGTAAACTAGAACTGACAAGATGTCTATTCAAAACCGTTTTAACGAGTGTGATAAGAACAAGATCAGTCGGGCATTTTTTCATTTTTAAGGAGTCTGAAAAAAGCTTAACTATGGAGTCCATCAGGAATGTTCTTCTGGACCATTTTAACGAGTGTGAAAGAATAAGGTCACTCGACGATCTTTTCAATTTTAGGGAGTTTGAAAAGAGCTTAACTATGGACTCCGTGGGGGTTCCTTCTTCGTAAGTTTAGTCCCTCAGGCCTGAAAAAGGGATAAAATTATACCTGAGAGTACTCTTCTAGAGAACTGAAGTTCCATAGAGTATACCTTTGTTCGTACAGTTGACCGTCCGGACCGAAAAAGGGGTAAACTACCGCCGGACAGACATGAATTCAAATTTCAGTTTAACGAGCGTGAAAGGTCACAAGATCGCTCTACAATCGTTTCATGTTTATAGGGTCTGAAAAAGGGCTTAAAATAAGACCCGCTATTTTTGGGAAGTCCTGAGGGTGAGGTCAAGAGTGAAGAAGAATCATGCAAATGAGGCTCAAACTCATATTCAGGAAAAACTACAAGGACTCCCAAGCCTACAATGTTTTACAGACAACATAGATACCATAATGCAACCAAGATCTACCTAGGGCATCCATGTTCTAAGCTCTACCACCAAGTTGCGACACTTCTAAAGCAGCTATGATGGTTCCATGTCACGACCTGATGGGATCGATCCTATGGCAAAGGAAAAATACAACAAGGTACAAAAGTCAGGGAAGAAACCTAAACTATATGCTCAAGTTGATCCTCGAAAAAAAAAAAAAGATTCACAGACCGTTGAAAATTACTCAAAACTCCAAAAAACTGTCCCAATATCCGATCAAATCCCTCCTATGCAACTCTTGAATCACTCTGAATGTTTTTTGGTATAAAGAAATTGATAAGGGAGGCCAAAAAAGTGACAAAAAGAGGCCAAAAAGTCTATAAATAGAAGCTTGCAGCTCATTATCACCATTGCTGATTTGGAAATTGACTCTGGAGCCAAAAGACCCCCTTTGTCAAAAGCGATGATTCCAGGAGCTACAGTGGATGAAATGAACTTCTGTCTGGGCCAAGTAAGTACAAACTCCCTTATCTTGCATTTTAAGTCTTTATTTTTGCATTGGGTTTCATTTTTTAGGGGGGCATTGACCTTTAAAAGGTTGGCCCTAGGTCCATGCGGGCTGTCTCTAGACAGGTCATGTGTACATTCGAGCAGAGTAAACTCTGCACGCGTGTACACGCGACTGTCACTAGTACAACCCGCTTGGACCCCCTTATGGAATTAAAAAGGCATAAAAAGCAAGGGTTAACCCTCCTAAACCTTGGTGTTTTGTAGGACATATGTCCATTAGAGAGAAAGAGAGTATGAAGAGGTGAATGAGTTGGTCAAGGAAGACCCCAATGTTGTGGCTACTTTGATGCAACGTGGGTTACTCAAGTTTTTCTTATTTCCTTTCATGCGTTCACAACCGAGGCTACTGAATGCCTTGGTTGAGTACTGGCATCCAGATGCAGAGACATTCATGTTAGAGGGGCAGTCAGTGGTGCCCACGGTTGAGGACATTTACTTTTTGAATGGCCTACCCAGTAGAGGGGAACCAATCAACTTCCAGACTTTTCCTTTGGGGCTGCATAACATAGCAGAATTGATAGGTATATACTGTGCATATGATACAGACCGCTCGAGCACGCAGGTGCCCATAAGCAAGATCACTAACTTATCGCTACATGCGATAGTATTGCTTATTAAGCAAATTACTGGTTCTACGACTCTACTTCAGGCGTCCCATGCACAGATGAACTGTGCAGTCCAGTGCTTAAATGTACAAGTTTTTGATTTGAGTACCACATTGCTTGAGTGTATGAAAAGACAACTGATAGATTTTCATTTGCGAACACA
>JASDQU011102721.1:0-21312 GCA_032191745.1 Picea mariana
TGTGGTGTATTGGTGTAACTCTTATACTATTGTTCATTTCTCATTGGATATAATTGAATGGTTTAAGTATAAGTTTAAAAAGGTTTTTAAATTGTACTTGATACTGATTCACCCCCCCCTCAGTATCAACATGAAAGACATATAATTACTTTGGGTATTAGTGGAATAAAAGTGGCAAAGAAGCTTATAATATTTATATGGAAATTATCATCAATATGACACAACATGGAATAATCAATAGTGAACGATTGAATGTGGAATCTGAAATGGAAATTGTGAAGAATTAATTTGAAGGAATTTATTGAAGGAAATCCATATATAGGAAGATGTAAACACAAAAATCTTATGAAGTGAAATATGCATAAATGTTTTTTATATTAAAGAAATGAAGGTAGCAAAAACTGATAGAATAGTTATAGGGGAACTTATGATCAAGGAAATCGAATGGGTATTGGAATATATATGCAGTTATCTGTAGAGAAATTGAAATCCATATATAGAAAGGCATAAACATACAAAGTTGATTAAGTGAAATATGCATAAAAGGATTGTTTGTCAAAGAAATAAAGGTAGAAAATAAGGATAGAATAGTTACATGGGAATTGATGATCACGGAAATCAACTAGGTATTGTAATACATAGGCAATTAACCGTTAAGAAAATGAAAAGTTTGTGTATCAACAAAATTATGATGAATATGACACAACATAGAATACTAGATAGTGAACGATTGAATGCATAATCTGATTTGAAAATTGGGAAGAATTACCTTGAAGGAATTTATTGGAGCATATCGATATATAGGAAGATGTAAACATAAAAAGTTTATTAAGTGAAATATACATAAAAAGTTTGTGTATCAAGGAAATGAAGGTAGAAGAGGAGTTACAGTGGAATTGATGATCAAGGAAATCAACTAGTTATTGGAATATATAGGTAGCTAGCCATCAAGAAAAGGAATTTGAAAAAAGGAAAGTTCAATAATGAAGTTCAATAGAGAAAGTTCAATACACGAAAAATGAGAAAAGTGTTGGAACAATGGAAAAAAATGAAATTCAAGAAAGCATGGATGGACATAAGGATCAAATAGTTGGAAAAACTCCAATATAGAGAAGCATTTGTAAGAAAAAAAAGAGTAATCATATTGTTCGTTATCCTATATTGAAAAGCTATGAATTTTGGGAAACATAAAGTATTGATAAAGCCTAAATAATGAAAAATTGGTTGAGCATTGAAGCTATCAAGACATTGATGTTGAGCACATGAAGGACAAAAGGATGAGAATGATTATGATAAGAAAAGATCAATATTGAACAATTAGATATGTACTATTTTATTTGAAATTGTCAAAATTGACTAGGGGTCATTCGTATTTACACTTTTGTGTCATGGGAGAAAAACGTTAGGCACTATTTTGGGTCGTTTAAATAGTACGGAGAAAATAATTTATTCCCCTATGTACTAGAACATTAAGACATTGGTTTCAACAAATCCAAATGAGATAGTAAATGGGAGAACTTTTGATAGGGAAATCTACGATGCAAGAAATGTCTAAGAAGGATTTGAGATCAACAACCTTGGTGTTTAGAAAACCAAGTGGAGAAGTGAAAGTAAAATTGTTGGTCTAGAATGTGTCAATTGTTTAACAATGAGATGTTGGAATAATAAAGTTAAAATTGATGGGTGAGATTGGGGTTCCTTCTAGAAATTTAGGAGGAATTTAACACAACACAAAATTAATTTGTAGTGAAGAATCAAATGTGGAATCTAATGATGAAATTTAGAATGATAAAATTGAAAAAGCTATGAAATCACTGGAGGCTCAAGTATAATTTCTTCAATCATGGAATCGGGAGATCACATAGGAAGGAAATATAGAGGAATAGCATGATGATCCTTCAATATTTTTTTTTTTTTAAATAAATTTTAGAGAAACACGAGCAAGAAACAAGTGACTAATAATCAGGTGTCGGGCATCCCATATGGAGAAGACTTGGATAGTGGGGAAGATTTAAGTTGAAATCGAAAAAAGGTTGATAATGGAAAATTTCTTCAATTTTGAAGGAAACGGGAAATTATGAGAGGAAGGAACAACACTGTTGGACTTGATGGTTGTATTGAGGTTCCTAGATTTAATTTACGAAGAATATGACACAAAAAATAAACAATCCATAGAGAACAATTAAATTTTGAATCCAAATTGGAAATAGAGAATAAGGAAATTGAACGGAGTTATGAAAGGTCTTGATACACACTTTTAAATATTGTGTTTTCTTTAGGTGGAGATACAATGAAATTGTAAAAAATGATTCCCACTCTTGCTGACATTTTTGTATCATAGGAGGATACGTTTAGGAACTATCTTAAAGTGTCCAAATAGTAGAGAGAAAAATAATTAATTCCACTAAGTACTATAACATTTAGACATTGATGTCAAAAAATCCAAATGAGTTGGTAAATGGGAAAAGTGTCGATAGGTAAATTGCGAATGCAAAAATATATCTAAGTGAGAGTGGAGATCCAAAACCATGGTGGTGAGGAAGGCTATTGAAGAAGAATATGTAAAATTGTTGATTGAGAATGCACTCCTTACAAAGTGAGGAGAGGAGAGAAAAAAAATTCAAACTTGGTGGGTGAGATTGAAGTGTTGACCATTAATTTAGGATGAATACGACTCAACACAAAAAGGATATATAGTGAAAAATGAGATGCAAAATTTGATTTGGAAATTTAGATAACGAAAGTGAAGTAGGTTATGAAAGCACTTGAGGCGTGAGTATAAATTCTTGAGTTTTCTTTGAGTGGAGATGTATTGAAAATTGTAAGTTAGAAGTGATGTGATGGTTTAAGAGGAATGAATGTGAGAGGGGATTCTAATTTGTACATAATTCTTTTTCTAAGTTAGAGTGGAGATTGAAAATCGTGGTGGTGAGGAAGGCTATTGAAGACGAATATGTAAAATTTTTGATTGAGAATGCATTGCTTACAAAATGAGGAGATGAGATAAAAAAAATTTCAAACTTGGTGGGTGAGATCGAAGTGTTGATCATTAATTTAGGATGAATATGACTCAACACAAAAAGGTTCTATAGTGAACAATGAGATGCAAAATCTGATTTGGAATTTTAGATAAGGAAAGTGAAGTAGGTTATGAAAGAACTCGAGGTATGAGTATAAATTCTTGAGTTTTCTTTGAGTGGAGATATATTGAAAATTGTAAGTTAGAAGTGATGTGATGGTTTAATAGGAATGAATGTGAGAGGGGATTCTAATTTGTACAAATTTTTTTTGGTGGATTGCAGTCATGAGTATCTCTCATAAATATATTGTGTTGAATACTCTTAAATTGTTTGTTGATTATTATACAGAGTCATAATTGAATTCATATTCTATGCGATGGTAAATATTGACACATCAAGTTATCATTTATAGGTAGTAAAAAATTGTATAGAATGTGTAACCCCATGTTTCCCCCAATCTGTAAATATAACTATATTAGCCAGGGAACTATGGAAAACTCAAAGGTGTGAATGTTTGTTTTGATGGACTTTCGAATAAAAGGTCGACGAATGTAATTTTAGTAGAAAATGAATATGTATTGCATGACTGTTGTGAAGGGGATGTGCTAAGAGAGACCTTGATTTATAATGAAAAGGTGTTGGAGGGGATCTGGAATGGTTGCGTTAACCTCCACTGAACTAGTACCATGCTGGATTTAAATTTGCTCAAGGTCAGAACAACCCTCTAACCAGAAATGAATTCCCGTCAGGCTGGTAGGTGGGAAGGCCTCCTCAAGAGTCAATGAGGGGATCATGTTAGACTACCCACCGGTAAGGCTTCTGGACCTGACCACGGATGGGGTAATTCGAGCCCCGCGCAAACTTGTTGAGGAAGGCAAGAAAGGAAGCATGGTGTAGGAAGAGAGGGCCTGCGATGAGTGTAGAGATGAGAGAAGAATTCTCGGGTCCGAGGAAGTATTGAAATTGAAAAATCTAGTTCTGATCACAGAGAATAGAGAGATAGAGCTAGAAGAAGGAGAGTAACATTTTTCCTTACCTATTCCTGTATGGGGAGAAGGAGAGTAACCTTCGTCCCTAACTTCCCTTAAGCTAGAAGTAAGAGATTGAATCTCAGAGCATCGTGGCCTAAGCTTGGGGAAGGATAGTGATAAATCCATTGGGAGTGATTGAGCCTATGGTTGGGTGGAAATGAGCACCCCTCTCAGTAGTAGCATCACGCCTTATGGCTCTGACAAGTGCTTTTATGCCTTGAGATATAAATTGGAAATAATGGATGCATGCTTGTTTTTATATGCCTATAAATGGTTTCTGTATTGAATGATTAAAATGAAAGTACACATTCATTCTTTGAGAACTTTTGGATCTTCTTGATTTTCCTTAAGATCTAGTTTAATTCCACAAAATTACTTTCCTTGGGGAATTTCATCACTTTCGTAGAGTCGAGTGAGTATTTCCCTAATTGCGGAAGTTGAATTTCAGAATCGCTGCGAGGATGAAGTCTCTTAAGCTCATGAGAGGTAGTGTAGATGTGCACAAGCTCTCTGCAAGGCAAGCATAGATTGACAACCACCTAAATTCTAGACTAGATGAATGATTGAAAGAGTTTTGCAGAAGACCCTTCTAGGTGTTAAGTCTAGGAGAAAGAGTGCAACGCTCTTAAATACTTCATAATTGACAAAGCTTAAGAAGGATAGTGAGATTTAGGTATCGAAAGGGAATACCCTTTCATTTGGAAGATGAATGGATGAGAACCATTCGGGAGGATCCAAGGTCTGTCCTGACCACTGGATTTGAAGAAGGAGACCAAGTGTTAAAGCCTCGACTACTTTAGTATTCATAAGTTCGCACATCGAGAGATTCACGTGTTAGCGCTACCAAGTCTTCCAAAATTTGAATACAGGAAATAACCTGGACTGTGGATCCAAGGATCTATCAGGACCCTCCTTGACCATTTGATTGGCGATATCGGAGTTAACACATCGGGAGAATCTTACATTGGCACAACTAAACTCCCGAAACCAGAAGTTGCGATGTGATCTGGACCATTACATCAAGGAAGGTCGTCAAATGTTGATCTGATGTGAGAAGATTAACGCAAGGATTGCGTTGTAATTAAAAATTCTCTAAGGACCAAGCTTAGAAGAGACAAGGTCTTTTCAAAAGCGCAGATGAGGTCTAAGAGGTGAACTTGCTTCAAGTTCACAAGCTCAAGAGGTCGAGCGCAAAGTGTTTCAAGAAGGAACCAAAATTCTTCTAAGGAAGTAGAGGGTCGAGCCCTTTAGAAATTTAGCAAGTTCAAGAAGCTCAGTAGAGATAGTGCAAAGTCGCACACATAGCGCAAGTGAGAACCAGGGCCAAGTTTTGGTTTCATTACCAAAGATCAAGAGGAGGAGTGAAAACAGTTGTCAGATCAGCTGCAGAGGAACAGATCTGGGTCATTGGAATGCCCATCCAAACCTATTTCCCAAACCCTTCAAAGGGGAAATTAAGGAGCCCGTGGGTTTGGAAGAACTTGCAATTGAAGAGGAAGGAACTTAGAGAGAGTTAAGTAAAAATGAAATTTTATATATGCCCCATCATGGGTGTGTTACAAATTGGTATCGAGGCATGGTTACAACACTTGGCCTTCTTGGGCTCATGGACGAGTCTCTTAAAACTCTATTGGATTACTTTTAAGAGAGTGACACTCTACCTTACCTCTTTCTTAAAAATTCTGGATAAAAATTTTATTAAAGAAAAGAATGAAAATTTCTACTGTGTGTGTGCATTTAAGAAATTGAACCATGTATTTTTCATGAACTAATAGACTATTAGCTAACAATGAGTGTTTTTTTTTTGTCAACAGTTGAGCAGTTAGTAAATGACTGAAAAACCTCAAGAATAAAGGACAGTGACGTGTCATGAAGTGGGAGATGGATCCCAGAATGGAGATGGAGAATCTGACGAAAGGAGGGTGGTGGAAACCCCTCCTTATCTAGATGAATCTATAAGGAGCCTCAGAGCCAAATTACAGAGTTGCAAGGCTGATAATGATAGATTGATAAAGGAGAAAGAAAAGCAAACAAAAATTAATGCAGTCTTGTTGTAGATCGTGTCTGACATACAGAGGCAACTACAACATGAAACCGCAACTTGTCATGTGGACCAATGACATAAGAAGAGGAGTCAAAGTCCACCTGAGATCCGAAAACATCTCTCCATAAGTGACCACATTGGGAGAAGTGCCTCGAAGAAGTTCCAACCTGGACACTCATTGGTAGAATCCTCTGGTAAGGAAGCTGGCAAATCCGAAGGATCTTCTAGCAGCAGAGCAAGATCACATTCTCAAAGGAAAGGAAAGAAGCAAAAGCATTCNTTCCAAAAATTGTGATCCTGAAGAATTCAAGAAATCTAAACCACCCTCTTTCGATGGAGAGATTAGGACGGGAGAAGAGGCTGAATTTTGGCTTCTTGGTTTAAAGAAATACTTAAGAGTCCATGATTACTTTGAAAACTTGAAGGCTCAAATAGCCATCTTTAACCTGAATGGAAAGGCTTCCATTTGGTGGAAAGACCTTAGTAATGTGAAAGGAGTCCATGAGAAGGACATGTCTTGGAAAGGAGTTAGCAGTGAATATTGACACATCAAGTTAGCATTTATAGGTAGTAGACATTTTTATAGAATATGTAACACCCTGTTTCCCCCAGTCTGTAAATATAACTATATTAGCCAGGGAACTACAGAAAACTCAAAGGTGTGAATGTTTGTTTTGATGGACTTTTGAATAAAAGGTCGACGAATGTAAATTATGTTATTTTAATAGAAAATGAATATGTATTGCATCACTGCAATGAAGGGGATGTTCTAAGAGAGACCACGATTTCTAATGAAAAGGTGGTGGATGGGATTCAGAATGGTTGCATTAACCTCCACTGAACCAATACCATGCTGGATTTAAATTTGCTCAAGGTCAGAATAACCCTCGAAACATAAATGAATTCTCATTAGGCTGGTAGGTGGGAAGGCCTCCTTAATAGTTAATGAGGGGATGGGGGCAGAGTGCAGACCTGTAAGGCTTTTGGACCTAAAAACAGATGGGGGAATTCAATTCCCATACAATCTTGCTAAGGAAGGCAAGAAAGGAAGTGTGGTTTGGGAAGAGAGGGCCTGTGATGAGTGCAGAGATGGGAACAAAGATATCGGGTCCGAGGAAGTATTGAAAGTGAACAAGTGAGTTCTGATCACAGATANGGAAGTAAGAGATTGAATCTCAGAGTGTCGTGGCCTAAGCTCGGTGGTTGGCGGTGATAAATCCATTGGGAGTGACTGAGCCTATGTTTGGGTGGAAACGAGCACCCGTCTTAGTAGTCACATCACGCCTTATGGTTCTGATAAGTGATTTTATGCCTTAAGCTATAAATTGGAAATAATGGATGCATGCTTTTTTTTATATGACTATAAATGGTTTCTGTATTGAATGATTAAATTGAGAGTATGCATTCATTCCTTGAGAACTTTTACATCTTCTTGATTTTCCTTAGGATCTAGTTTAATTCCTCAAAATCATTTTCACAAGGGAATTTCATCACTACTTCAGTCTTCACAAGTTAACGCATCAACTACTTCAGTCTTCACAAGTTCGCACATCGAGAGATTCACGTGTTAGTGCTGCCAAGTCTTCCAAAATTTTAGGACACAAAATAACTTGGACCATGGATTCAAAGATCTATCAGGACCCTCATTGAACTTCGAATTGGTGATATCGGAGTTAACACATCTATAGAATCGTACATTGTCACAACTAAAATCCCGAAACTAGAACTTGCTATGTGATCTGGACCATTGGATCGAGGAAGGTCGTGGACTGTCGATCAGACGTGAGAAGATTAACGCAAGGATTATGTTGTAATTAAAAATTCCCTAAGGACCAAGCTTAGAAGAGACAAGAGGTTTTCAGAAGCATAGATGAGGTCCAAGAGGGGAAATTGCTTCAAGTTCACAAACTCAAGAGGTTGAGTGAAAAGTGTGTCAAGAAGGCACCAAAAGTCTTTTAAGGAAGTAGAGGGTTGAGCCCTTTAGAAACTGAGCAAGTTCAAGAAGATCAGAAGAGACAGTGCAAAGTTGCATGTATAGTGAAAGTGAGTGACAGGGCCAAGTTTTTGTTTCATTTATAAAGATAAAGAGGAGGAGAAACAATAGTTTTCAGATTGCAAGATACCAGATATAATAAATATGTAGAACAAAAATAAAATGCTAGAAATGGAAGAATAACAGTAATATATCCAGCATAATCTCCACAATAACACATAAATGATATAAGAACAACAACAAAAATAACACTTTGATTCAAAAAACAATGTTCACAGGCTTCTTTGAGGGGGAAACCTCCAATCGAGCAATGCTTTGTTAAAATAATCTCCAAGCTAGGGTTTTCATACCCTCAACCCTTACTTATACTAAATATGTCTATCAAGAGAAGCATCTAGAGGAAGATCCTTCTAGAAGTGGAAGTTTCTATTAGGTATTCTTACATCCAAATATATTGATCTACCTATGTGCAGGTTAGGACCCTAACACAGATCAGCTGCAGACAAACAGATCTGGGTCATTGGAATCCATGTCTAGACACCCAGGAGGATACTTGAAAATTCCAAGAGCCACAACAAATCTGACCATCCATCGATAAGGGACACATGGCGTGATATCAACATTTCAGTGACTTGAAACTTAGGGAAGTCAAAGGGAAGTTCGTGATTTGATATTAGCCGTTGGATAGTGGAGAGATCTGGATCATTGATTGTCTAGGGAGGATGCAGGATATCCAAATTTCAGGGATCAGGAGAAGGGAGGTGAGTAGTCCTCCAACTTCGCGAGACACGAAGTTGGAAAGTGAGAAATTGCAAGGTGCTTGAGAGTTGGCCTCAGGTCATAGATGAAGGTCACATTGTTGAAGGTTAAGCAGTGGAGCTAGCACGCGCTAGGCCCTTTTAGGGAGTTCGAGAGTTGGGAGAGTCAGGGTTGCTTCACATGTAAATACCCGACATGTGAAATCACGAAGTCGCGAAGCACCCTCTGGTTAGGCCTATGGTCATAGCCTGAGGTAGTATGAGGGAAGGGGCTAGCATGGAGAGAGAGGACCTATTTCCCAAATCCTTCAAAGTGGCCAAGAAAGAGCCCGCGGGTTTGGAAGAACCTACAATTGAAGAAGAGGGAACCTAGAGAGAGTTAAGGAAAAATAAAATTTTATATATGCCCCGTCGTGGGTGTGTTACAAATTGTTATCAAGGCATTGTTACAAGACTTGGCCTGCTTTGGCTCATGGACGAGTCGCTTAAAAATATATTGGATTAATTTTAAGAGAGTGACACTCTACCTTACCTCTTTCTTAAAAAGTCTGGTTAAAAATCTTATTAAAGAAAACAATGAAAATTTCTACTGTGTGTGTCCATTTATGAAATTGAACCGTGTATTGTTCATGAACTAATAGACTATTAGCTGACAATGAGTGTTTTTTTTTTCAATAGTCGAGTAGTTAGTAAATCACTGAAAAACCTAAGGAATAAAGGATAGTGACATGTCATGAAGTGGGGGATGGTTCCCACAATGAAGGCGAAGAACTTGACGAAAGAAGGGCAGTGGAAACCCCTCCTAATCTGGTTGAAACCGTAAGGAGCCTCAGAGTCAAATTATAGAGTTGCAAGGATGACAACGAGATATTGTTAAAGGAGAAAGAAAAACAAACAGAAATTAACACAGTCTTGTTGCATATATTGTCTGACATACAGAGGCAACTACAACATGAACCTGCAACCAGTCATGTGGACCAACAACATAAGAAGAGGAGTCAAATTCCACCTAAGAACTAAAAACATCACTCCATAAGTGACCACAATGGGAGAAGCACCTTGAAGAAGGTCCAACCTGGACACTCATTGGTAGAATCCTTTGGAAAGGAAGATGGAAAATCTGAAGGATCTTCTAGTAGCAGAGCAGGATCACATTCTCAAAGGAAAGGAAAGAAGCGGAAGCATTCCAAAAATCATGATCTTGAAGAATTCAACAAATCCATACCACCCTCTTTCGATAGAGAGATTAGGATGGGTGAAGAGGCTGAAGTTTGGCTGCTTGGTTTAAAGAAATACTTCAAAGTCCATGATTACTCTAAATGGAAAGGATTCCATTTGGTGGAAAGACCTTAGGAATGTGAAAGGAGTCCATGAGAAGGAAATGTCATGGAAATAGTTTGAGAAATACTTCAGGAAGCAGTATCTGTTAGAGAGATACATGGATGGGAAGACTAAGGAATTCTATAAACGCAGGCTGGGGAAGCTCAACATAAGTGAAATTTTCAATAAATTCCTTGAGATACTAAGGTATGTTCCCTACATAGAATGTGAAAAAGTAAAAATGCAGTGGTTCATTAGTGGATTACCTCAGACCCTACTGGGACATGATTGAGTTCAACGAGACAAAGACCTTAGAAGAAACTATCCGGAGGGCTGGGTATTGTTATGAATAGTTTGGAAGTAAGACAAGACCTCACGAGGAGTGGAAGAAGAGGAGTAGTTCAGGATTCCAGAAGAAGGGGTTTAAACCCTCAAAAATTAAGAACTATATAAAATATTATAGAAGGAACCTTCCTAATAGGAGTGTGTATCGACAAAATTTCCCCTCTCAAAGTGGAAATAAACCATTTACAACAGTACCTGAAAAGACCGATAACCTAAAGAAGGAACCCTTAAAATGTTGGGGTTGTGGAGAAGATCATCGATTGAGGGATTTCCCACATAGAAAACAAACCAGTAAGAGATTCTACAATATACAAGAAGCTATCACTGTCAATGATGTGGTTAGGAGCATGCCATGAATCTATGCAGCCTTGGACAATAATCAAGCCGACCAACAGGCTTCAATAGTGGAGTTGTAAGGTATGATCGCCAACCATCTAATTTCTATTTTAATTGAACCAGGTTCTAATTTGAGTTATGTGGCCCCTCAAACTGTTGATAAGTGTAAAATGAAACCAATTAGACTGTTGATAAGTGTAAACTGCAACCAATTATCCATTTGGAATTAAAAAATGGATTAAATGGATAGAGCATCAAGAAAAACTAGAGATCGATATTTGAGAAAAGAGGTGAGTATAACTCACATGAATTAGTATAAAAGTTAAGGGAATGATGTGCGAGGTTTAATTGGAAGATTTGTGGAAATTGTTCTGTAAGTTTATTTGTATGGAGGAAGGATGTTGAAAAATGGATGTTTAAGAGAATGTATATGATTTGAACTCTAGAACCAAAATGATTGGTTCTAGAGTCAAATATAATGAATGCCAAACCTAATGAGTGAGGTTGGGAAACCTACCATTAGTTTAGGAGTGTTTAAATGGTTTAGTGATAAAGATAATGAATTACACTAAGTACTAGAACATTGAGACATTGATGTAAAAAATCCAAATTTCATAGAAAATGGGCGAAGTGTCAATAAGGAATTTTTTGATGCAAAAAGAGTCTAAGCGAGAGTGGAGATCAACAATCATAGATTCTAGTTAAGGGGCACAAGTAAACACGTGAATGGAGTATCTGTCAATTGTGAAATGATGAGAGGAGGGAAGAAAATTGTTTGATTTTATGGATGGGATTGAGGTGCCTACTTTTAACATAGGGGGAATATGACATAAGAACACAAGAATCCATAGGAACAACACTATTCCTTCCTATATCTATAAACTCATACAATTGATACATTTTCATTTAGAATGTTAAATTCAAAAATTCTAAAAGGTGGTTGTGTCATTGGCGGAATACCGAATGCATGAGTGTGTAAGCATATAAAGTTGATTAAGTGAAAGATGCGCAATAACACTGGGTATAAGTGGAATAAATGTGTCGAAGAAGCTTAGAAACTTTACATGGAAATTATGATGAATATGACACAATATAGAATAATCAATAGTGAATAATTGAATGTGGCATCCTATTTATAATATGGGAAGAATTAATTTGAGGGAATTGATGTAAGCACCCATGGCACACGTATAAATTATTAAGTTTGTTCTGAGTCAAGATACATTGAAAATTGTAAGTTGGAAGAAATGTGATTGTTTAAGAGCAATAAGTTTGATAGGGGCTTGTGAGTTGTACGCGTTTGATAGGGGCATTACCATGATGAATATCTCTCATAAATGGAATACGACAGATATTCGTAAATTTTGCGTTGATTATTATGTGAGATTCGTAATTGAGTTGATATTTGTTAACAATTTTTTTGTATACATTTTTCCATCTAACTATATTCATATTTTCAACATTTGTTAGCAAATTTGAAGTCAATTTTTATTTGACATAATAATAAACACAAAATTTACCAATATTTGACGTATTCCATTTGTGAGAGATATTTTGATTGTAAGGCCCTTACAAAAATTGTACAACTAACAATTCCCTCTCGAATTTAAATCTCTTAGACCATCGTATCACTATCAAATTATAGTTTTCAAATAGGGGACACTAATTCTTTACAATTTTATGCATATTTAAAGAAAAATGAAGTTGTTGAGATGCATACATGAAGTGAAATATGTGAAGCTTGCATTCTTGCAAAGTGAACAAGAGAGTAGAGAATATTTTACAGTCATAGAAGTTATTCTACGAGGCCGTAAGGGAGTGTATTTGATCATATCATTCAAAGAAAGGATTGATGTGCCATGCGCTAGATGAAATTTGTATTCTTAGTTTATGTGGATAGATGAATACACAATTTGTCGGTATAATTCTCTATATGACATGGTGTTCATCGATTATTACAATACAAAGAGTCCCTTGTACTTCCTAAAGAAATGATCATAATTCACCTATATTTTGGATTTGTAAAATAAAGTAGAGAAATGAAGAATGAAGGTGAGCATAACCACTTAATGTGATAAGATGTACAAAGAGGTGTGTGAATGTTTATGCCATATGAACATTAATCATAATACTTATTTGGGCGGCAAAAGGATTTGCAAAATGGAATTCAAAAATGAATTAGATTGAGAGAACAAAAAAAGAACTAGAGATTGAGATTTGAGACACGAGATAAGTATAACTCATTTGAATGAGTATAATTTTACAAAGTGGTTAGAATTTTTATGCTATATGAAGCATTAATTTGAAATTTTATGCGATATATTACGTAACATATTTTTTGGAATGCGAAAATAAATTAGATTGATAGAACATAAAGAAAAACTAGAGTTTGAGATTTTAGAAGGAAGGTGAGCATACATCTATGCATTGGTATAAGATATAAAAAATGGTGTGTGAAGTAGGTAAAATTGTCAATTGAGTATGCATTGATTTCAAAATGATGAGACGAATCAAAAGAAATATCAAAATTGATGGGTGAGATTGAAGTGCTAACCATTAATTTAGGATGAATATGATACAACACAAAAAGGTTGTATAGGGAACAACAATATGTGGAATATATTTTGGAAGTTGAGAAAAGGAAATTGAAGTATACCTCTATGCATTAGAATAAGATATACAAAATGGTGTGTGAAGTTGGTAAAATTTTCAATTGAGTATGCATTGATTTGAAAATGATGAGAGGAGTGAAAAGAAATATCAAAATTGATGGGTGATATTGAAGTGCTAACCATTAATTTAGGATGAATATGACACAACAAAAAAAGAATGTACAGGGAACAACAATATATGGAATATAATTTGGAAGTTGAAAAAAGGAATTGAGGCAATTTATGGAAGCATTCGAGACATGAGTATAAATTTTGAAGTTTTCTTTGTGGGGAGATATATCAAAATGTATAAGTTAGAAGTATGTTATGGTTTAAGATGAATGAATTCTAGAGGGGCTTGTGAGTTGTAAAGTGGTAGCTTAGAAACATACAATCACGAATATCTCTTATAAATTGACTATGTTAAATATTGGAATTTTTTTGTTGATTATTAAATAATGAGAATTGAATCCATATTTTATACGATGGTAAAAATGGATAGATAGAGATACAATTTGTAGGTAGAGATCTGTATTACATGACATGTGATCAAAAACTTTCTATCTAGAAGTTTATACAATTGATACATTGCCATTTAGAAAGGTGATTTTTAATTGTATTAAAGGTGGTTGTTCTATTGAAGGAACACTAAATATAGGAGGACATAAACATACAATGTTTTTTTAGTGAAATACACATAATTACTCTGGGTATTAGTGGAATAAAAGAAAGTTGGAAAGAAGATTATAATATTTACATGGAAATTATGATCAATATGGCACAACATGGAATAATCAATAGTGCATGATTCAATGTGGAATCTGAATTGGAAATTGTGAAGAATTAATTTGAAGGAATTTATTGAAGGATATCCATATATAGGAAGATGTAAACACACAAATCTTATGAAGTGAAATATGCATAAAATTTTTGTATATTAAAGAAATGAATGTAGCAAAAAAGGATAGAGTAGTTATAGGGGAACTTATGATCAAGGAAATCGAATGGGTATTGGAGTATATATGTAGTTATTTGTAGAGAAATTGAAATCCATATATAGAAAGACATAAACATACAAAGTTGATTAAGTGAAATATGCATAAAACGATTGCTTATCACAGAAATCATGGTAGAAAATAAGGATAGAATAGTTACATGGGAATTGATGATTAAGGAAATCGACTAGGTATCATAATGCATAGGAAACTAACCGTCAAGAAATTGAAAAGTTTGTGTATCAACAAAATTATGATGAATATGACACAACATAGAATACTAGATAGTGAACGATTTAATGCATAATATGATTTGCAAATTGGGAAGAATTACCTTGAAGCAATTTATTGGAGCACATCCATATATAGGAACAAGTTTATTAAGAGAAATATACATAAAAATTTTGTGTATCAAGGAAATGAAGGTAGCAGAGTAGTTATAGTGGAATTGTTGATCAAGGAAATCAACTAGTTATTAGAATATATAGGCAGCTAGCCATCAAGAAAAGGAATTTGCAACAAGGAAAGTTTAATAATGAAGTTCAATAACGAAAGTTCAATACACAGAAAATGAGAAAAGTGTTGGAACAATGGAAAAAAATGAAATTCGAGAATGTGTGGATGGACATAAGGATCAAATAGTTGGAAAAACTCCAATATAGAGAAGCATTGGTAAGAAAAAAAAGTAATCATATTTTTCGTTATCCTATATTGAATAACTATGAATTTTAGGAAACATAGAGTATTGATAAAGCCTAAATAATGGAAAATTGGTTGAGCATTGAAGCTATCGAGACATTGATGTTGAACACATGAAGGAAAAAAGGTTGAGAATGATTATGATAAGAAAATATAAATATTGAACGATTAGATATGTACGATTTGATTTGAGATTGTCAAAAGTGACTAGGGGTCATTCATCTTTACATTTTTGTGTCATAGGAGAAAAAAATTATGCACTATTTTGGGTCATCTAAATAGTAGAGAGAAAATAATGTATTCCACTAGGTACTAGAACATCAAGACATTGGTTTCAACAAATCCAAATGAGATGGTAAATGGGAGAACTTTTGTTAGGGAAATTTATGATGCAAGAAATGTCTAAGCAGGATTGGAGATCAACAACCTTGGTGTTTAGAAAACCAAGTGGAGAAGTGCAAGTAAAATTATTGATCTAGAATGTGTTAATTGTTTAACAATGAGATGTTGGAATAATAAATTTAAAATTGATGGGTGAGATTGGGGTTCCTACCATAAATTTAGGAGGAATTTGACACAACACAAAATTAATTTGTAGTGAAGAATCAAATGTGGAATCTAATGATGAAATTCAGAACGAGGAAATTGAAAAAGATATGAAAGCACTGGAGGCTATGCAGAATTTGATTTGGAAATTTAAATAAGGAAAGTTAAGTAGGTTATGAAAGCACTCAAGGCATGAGTATAAATTCTTGAGTTTTCTTTGAGTGGAGATGTATTGAAAACTGTAAGTTAGAAGTGATGTGATGGTTTAAGAGGAATGAATGTTAGACGGGATTCTAATTTGTACATATTTTGTTTTCTAAGTTAGAGTGGAGATCGAAAATCGTGGTGCTAAGGAAGGCTATTGAAGAAGAATATGTAAAATTGTTGATTGAGAATGCATCTTTTACAAAATGAGGAGATGAGATAAAAAAAAATTCAAACTTGGTGGGTGAGATCGAAGTGTTGACCATTAATTTAGGATGAATGTGACTCAACCAAAAAAGGATCTATAACGAACAATGGGATGCAGAATCTGATTTGGAATTTTAGATAAGGAAAGTGAAGTAGGTTATGAAAGAACTCAAGGTATGAGTATAAATTCTTGAGTTTTCTTTGAGTGGAGATATATTGAAAACATTAAGTTAGAAGTGGTGTGATGGTTTAAGAGGAATGAATGCGAGAGGGGATTCTAATTTGTACAAATTTCTTCTGGTGGATTGCAGTCATGAATATCTCTCATAAATATATTATGTTGAATATTGGTAAATTGTTTGTTGATTATTATACAGAGTCATAATTGAATTCATATTCTATGCGATGGTAAATATTAACACATCAAGTTAGCATTTATAGGTAGTAGACATTTGTATAGAATGTGTAACACCTTGTTTCCCCTAGTATTTAAATAAAACTATATTATCCAGGGAACTATGGAAAACTCAAAGGTGTGAATGTTTGTTTTGATGGACTTTTGAATAAAAGGTCGACGAATGTAAATTATGTTATTTCAATAGAAAATTAATATGTATTGCATGACTACTATGAAGGGGATGTTCTAAGAGAGACCATGGTTTTTAATGAAAATGTGGTGGAGGGGATCCAGAATGGTTGCGTTAACCTCCACCAAGCCAATACCATGCTGGATTTGAATTTGGTCATGCTCAGAACAACCCTCTGAACATAAATGAATTCTCATCAGGCTAGTAGGTGGGAAGGCCTCCTCAAGAGTTAATTGAGGGGATGGGGGCATAATACCCACTTGTAAGGATTCTAGACCTGACAACGGACAGGGGAATTCGATTCCCATGCAATCTTGGTGAGGAAGGAAAGAAAGGAAGCGTGGTGTGGGAAGAGAGGGCCTGGGATGAGTGCAGAGACGAGAGCAGAGATCTCGAGTCCCAGGAAGTATTGAAAGTGAAAAAGTTAGTTTTGATCATAGAGAATAGAGAGACATAGATAGAAGGAGAGTAACCTTTTTCCTTACCTATTCCTCTATGGGGAGAAGGAGAGTAACCTTCATCCCTATCTTTCGTTGAGCTGGATGTAAGAGATTGAATCTCACATCATCGTGGCCTAAGCTCGGTGGTGGAATTTGATAAATCCATTGGGAGTGACTGAGCCTAAGGTTGGGTTGAAACAAGCACCCCTCTCAATAGTCGCATCATGCCTTATGGTTCTGATAAGTGTTTTTATGCCTTGAGCTGTAAATCGGAAATAATGGATGCATGCTTGTTTTTATATGCCTATAAATGGTTTCTGTATTGAATGATTAAATTTAAAGTATGTGTTCGTTCCTTGATAAATTTTACATCTGCCTGATTTACCCTAGGATCTAGTTTAATTCCTCAAAATCATTTTCCCAAGGGAATTTCATCACTTTCCTAGAGTCGAGTGAGTACTTCCCTGATTGCACAGGTTGAATTTCACAATCACTATGAGGACTATGTCTATTAAGATCAGGAGAGGTAGTGTAGATATGCACAGGCTCTCTACAAGGCAAGAAGAGACTAAGAACCACCTAAGTTCTAGACTAGATGAATGAGTGAAAGAGTTGTTCAGAAGACCCTTCTAGGTGTTAAGTCTAGGAGAAAGAGCACAATGCTCTTAAATACTTCATAATTGATGAAGTTCATGAGGATAGTGAGATTCAGGTATTGAAAGGGAATACCCTTTCATTTGGAAGATGGACAGATGAGACCCATTCAAGAGGTTACAAGGTCCGTCATGACCACTGGATTTGAAGAAGGAGACCAGGCATTAATGCCTCGACTACTTGAGTCTTCACAAGTTCACACATCGAGAGATTTTCATGTTAGCATTGCCAAGTCTTCCAAAATTTGTAGACAAAAAATAACCTGGACCATGGATCCAAGGAACTATCATGACCCTCCTTTACCACCGGATTGGCGATAATGGAGTTAACACATCGGGAGAATCATACATTGGTGCAACTAAACTTCTGAA
This sequence comes from Picea mariana, assembly GCA_032191745.1. NCBI lineage: Eukaryota > Viridiplantae > Streptophyta > Pinopsida > Pinales > Pinaceae > Picea > Picea mariana. Next base: position 18,202 of record JASDQU011102721.1, read on the forward strand.
ACCAGAAGTTGCGATGTGATATGGACCATTGGATTGAGGAAGGTCATGGAATGTCGATCTGACGCGAGACGATTAATGCAAGGATTACGTTGTAATTAAAAATTCCCTAAGGACCAAGCTCAGAAGAGACAAGAGATTTTCAGAAGCACAGATGAGGTCCAAGAAGTGAACTTGATTCAAGTTCACAAGCTCAAGAGGTCGAGTGCAAAGTGTGTCAAGAAGGCACCAAAAGTATTCTAAGGAGGTAGAGGGTTGAGCCCTTTAAAAACTGAGCAAGTTCAAGAAGCTCAATAGAGATAGTGCAAAGTCGCAAGTAGAGCACAAGTGAGCACTAGGGCCAAGTTTTGGTTTCATTGACAAAGATCAAGAGGAGGAGAGACAATGGTTTTCAGATCAACTGTGGGGGAACATATTTGGGTCATTGGAATCCATGTCCACACACCCAGGAGAATACCCGAAAACGCCAGAAGCCGTAACAATCCTGACCATCCTTCGATAAGGGACACATGGCGAGAGATCAACATTTCGCTGACTCGAAACTTAGGGAAGTCAAAGGGAAGTTTGCAATTTGATATGAGTCATTTCATCGAGGAGATATCTGGACCATTGATTGTCAAGGGAGAACGTGGGATATGAAAAGTTTAGGGATCAAGAAAAGGGAGGTGAGAAGTAATCCAACTTTGCGAGATGAAAAGTAGTGAAGTGATAAATCGCGAGGTGCTTGAGAGTTGGCCTCATTTCACATTGTAGAAGGTTAAGAAGTGGAGCTAGTACGTGTTAGGCCCTTTTCGGGAGTTCAAGAGTCGGGAGAGTTGGACTTGCTTCACATGCAAATACCCGACATGCGAAATCGTGAAGTCGTGAATCACCCTTTGTTTAGTCTTGTGGTCATAGCCTGAGGTCATATGAGGGAAGGCGCTACGATGGAGAGCTAGCACCTATTTCCCAAACCCTTCAAAGGGGCCAGGAAAGAGACTGCAGGTTTGGAAGAACCTGCAATTGAATAAAAGGGAAGGTAGAGAGAGTTAAGGAAAAACAAAATTTTATATATGCCCCGTCGTGGGTGTGTTACAAATTGGTATTAGGGCATGCTTAAAACACTTGGGCTGCTTGGGCTCATAGACGAGTCGCTTAAAAATATATTGGATTAATTTTAAGAGAGTGACACTCTACCTTACCTCTTTTTTAAAACGTCTTATTAAAATTGTTATTAAAGAAAGGAATGAAAATTTCTTCTATGTGTGTGCATTTAATAAATTGAGTCGTGTATTCTTCATAAAGTAATAGACTATTATAAAACAATGAGTGTTTTTTTTTTATCAATAGTCAAGCAGTTAGTAAATCACTGAAAAAACTCAATAATAAAGGATAGTGACATTTCATGAAGTGGGGTACGGATCCCACAATAGAGACGAAGAATCTGATGAAAGGAGGGCGGTGGAAACCCCCCCCTAATCTGGCTGAAACTATTAGGAGCCTTAGAGCTGAATTGCAGAGTTGCAAGGATGGCAATGAGAGATTGGTAAAGGAGAAAGAAAAACAAACATAAATTAACACAGTCTTGTTGCAAATCTTGTCTGACACAAAGAGGAAACTATAGTATGAACCCGCAAACAGTCATGTGGACCGACGACATAAGAAGAGAAGTCAAAGTATGCCTGAGATCCGAAAACATCACTCCATAAGTGACCACACTGGGAGAAGCGCCTCGAAGAAGGTCCAACGTGGACACTCATTAGTAGAATCCTCTAGAAAGGAAATTGGAAAATCCGAAGGATATTCTAGCAGCAGAGCAAGCTCACATGCTCAAAGGAAAGGAAAGAAGCGGATGGGTTCCAAAAATATTGATCCTGAAGAATTCAAGAAATCCAAACCACCCTCTTTTGATGGAGATATTAGGACGGGAGAAGAGGCTGAAGTTTGGCTGATTGTTTTAAAGAAATACTTCAGAGTCCATGATTACTCTGAAAACTTGAAGGCTTGAATAACCATCTTTAACCTAAATGGAAAGGATTCCATTTGTTGGAAAGACCTTAGGAATGTGAAAGGAGTCCATGAGAAGGACATGTCATGGAAACAGATTGAGAAATACTTCAGGAAGCAGTGTCTGTAAGAGAGATACATGGATGGGAAGACTAAAGAATTCTATAAACTCAGGCCAGGGAAACTCACCATAGATGAAATTGTCAATAAATTCCTTGAACTATTGAGGTATGTACCCTACATAGAAGATGAAAAAGTAAATATGCAGTGGTTCATTAGTGGATTACCTCAGACCCTACTAGGACAGGATTGAGTTCGATGAACCAAATACGTTAGAAGAAACTATCTGGAAGGTGAGGTATTGGCATGTATAGTTTGGGAGTAAGACAAGACCTCACGAGGACTGGAAGAAGAGGAGTAGTTCAGGATTCCAGAAGAAGGGGTTTAAACCCTCAAAACATAAGAACTATATAAAATATTCTAGAAGTAGCCTTCCGAATAGGAGTGTGTATCAACAAAATTCCCCCCATCAAAGTGGAAATAAACCATTTAAGATAGTCCCAGAAAATACCGATAACCTAAAGAAGGAACCCTTAAAATGTTGGTGTTGTGGAGAAGATCACCGATTGAGGGACTGCGCACACAGACAAAAAAACAGTAAGAGATTATACAATATCCAAGAAGCTACCATCATCAATGATGTGGCTAGGGGCATGCCATGAATCTATGCAGCCTTGGACAATATTCAAGCCGATCAACAAGATTCAATATTGGAGATGTAAGGTATCATCGCCTACCATCTAATTTCTATTTTAATTGAACCAGGTTCTAACTTGAGTTATGTGGCCCCTCAGACTGTTGATAAGTCTAAAATGCAACCAATTAGACTGTTGATAAGTGTAAACTGTAACCAATTATCCATTTGGAATTAATAAATGGATTAAATGGATAGAGCATCAAGAAAAACTAGAGATCGATATTTGAGAAAAGAGGTAAGTATAACTCACATGAATTAGTATAAAATTTAAGGGAATGGTGTGTGAGGTTTAATTGGAAGATTTGTGGAAATTGTTCTGTAAGTTTATTTGTATGGAGGAAGGATGTTGAAAAATGGATGTTTAAGAGAAT
>JASDQU011102722.1:5761-16310 GCA_032191745.1 Picea mariana
TGATCAGATATCGTTCTATAACAACTTCTTACTATAGAGGATCAGCGGGAGCATTAGTGGTCTACGATATTTGCAGCCGGCTGAGCTTTGAGAACGTTGAGAGATGGCTGAAGGATCTGAGGGAACAAAACAGTTCGGAATTGGTGATAATGCTGGTGGGGAACAAGACCGACCTTCAAGATCTCAGATGTGTCTCCACCAAAGAAGGCAGGGATTTGGCCGAGAGAGAAGGTCTGTGCTTCATAGAGACTTCTGCAAAAGATGCTGTGAACGTGGAGACTGCATTTACAGAGCTACTTACTCGGATTTATCGCCAGTTTCTGGGCGCTAAACTTGTTGAGGATGGGAAGCCCAAAGCTGGTGCTGCATGGTTGGGGGCACCGATTGATATAGGTTGCATTGGGAGGGGTAAATATGAGGAAACTAAAGCAAACAAGGGTCGGTGTTGCAGTTCGGCTTAGGATTGCCATGCCCATGTTATCACTTCTTGTATCAGTAAAATTATGTAGTGTAAATATATACTGGTAATTATATTGTTTGGATCTCATTGAATATGAGATATACTGGTGATGTTAAAATGTTAAAATAGAGATTTACTCATCTCCTCTGCTTTTAAATGCAGAGGATTTTAAAGAATTTGATGAAATTTTAAAACATTTTCCAAAGGTTTCATAGCATTGTGTTATTATATTAATTACATTTATTGTATTTTCCTAAATGGCGAGTAATTATATCTTTGTTGAAAATGGATAACAAAATGGATACACTAGAGAGTTGAATTGTTTGAGTTATCTTTTCAATGTATATATAAGTTTGTATGATGGATAATAAGTAAAGGAGTTCTCATACAATAATTTGGTGTCTGGTTTGGTGGTGACCTTAAAAATAGATTATTATTATTATATAATTGTTTATAGTTAATAATAAAAAAGGTTGTTTTATTATATGCATTTATCTGTGTTGTAATCTCAATTTTCTTCATTTTTACTTATGATCAGAGCACGGGCAAAATTTGTCAGTAAAAAAATAATAATTTTGATAATTTTTTTTAGGTTTGACAGAATTTGATGTTGATCGTAGTTCTGATAGACAAAATATTAGGACAGAGTATAAGAAAATTAAAGCTCAAGATGGGAAGGGCAGAAGCTTCAAAGATTCATCATATATTCACATGAATTCAATTGAATAAATACTCAAATGGTTTTAACTGTGGCAGTAGTTCTGGCCTGGGTGCGGTTCAATTGGTCTTATGCTCCATCTCCCTCATGAGTTCTGAGTTCTGAAATAGTCGAAGCTGAAATAAAACAGACCCCAACATTGATTAATACAAACCTGGACATATATGATAGTACTTTGAATAGGTAGCAAATAATTTCCTTGCCTTTAAAACAAATCAGAGGCGTTGACTAGTGGTCCTTCATTTCATTTCATGTCGTATAGAATTTGTTTTACCACGGATAGTTATAGTTTGAATGACTGAATTGTTTTCGAAAAATCTCATAGAAACAAAATATTTCACTCTTTCAACCAACAAAATAAACTTGATAGGCTTGCATGAAGGTTTCGGATCAATGATCCATTAAATAGGGTCAATGGATTATGTGCAGAGCGACGTACAATATCGTAATCATATTAAAAATAATAGTGTTTTCAAATATATATCTTGTCCTGACAGACTATCACATTAGAAACCCATATCAGACTATCAAATATTTAGTGTTAGGAAGATAGTGTGAAGGAATTCAAAAGAACATGGAAATATGTCCTTCCAAATATATGCACATGCTGCTACGGGTTAGGCATTATCACTCTAACTAGCAGATTTCCATTATTTTCTCAACAGAAATGTTATGTGTGTGCAGACTTGCTAGTGTGACTGAGAATTTTGAAATTTGATGTTGAAAAGATTGAGAAAATGCTGTTTAGAAGTAGTGACTAGTTACATGCAACTGTATTGAAGAAAGAAGAATTTAAATGAAATGATTTACAGATTGAATGTATTGCAGTGGTTTTATTTTATATAAGAAATATTTTGCAGTTTGATTTTCTGATTGGGCTATGTACATGCTCCCTGTCAAGTTTCAACCACCACTGGAAGAGTTGCCCAGCCTATTAGACATACATCAGCCTATTAGACATACATCGGGAGATTCTGGCTAGATGAAGAGGTACATAAATTGTTTCGGTTGCATAGAAGAAGTTGTGGCCCTTAACTATTCTCTAAAGAGTGCATAGATTTAACTTTTGTGGATCGAAAAAGTCATACCAAATAGAAAGGATGGATGTCAATGCATAGAAGAGATTATGGATTGCACAAACACAATTATGTTTGCAAACATCGTTGTAAATACTTGTGAGAGTTATAGATACTCACACTAAAACATCGTTGTAAATACTTGTCAGTCATTGATATGACACTTTGTATTTTTGGAAGATACTTGCTGAGAATGCAATTTTTTTAATTTTGTTATTAGTTTTCAAAAATGCAGAGTTTGTTAATTTCATTTATTTTATTGTTTAGTTGTAAAAAATGCAGATGAGATTGTTAATTTTTTTTATTTTGTTGTTCATTTGTATGAAATTTATTTGAAAGCAAAATAAGTATGTCATAACTTAGGATATTAATAAAGGTAACATTAATTGTAAAGTTAAGGGGTGAGATTTATTGTAAAGTTAAAGGGTGAGATTTATTGTAAAGTTAAGGGGTGAGATTTATTCTTATCTCTAAAAATATTTAATTAAAGATATTTTCAAATTATAAGTAAATATGATGTTGACTGGTGTAGTGATAAAATTGTTCATTAAAATTGCAATATTATATATTATATTGTTTTGAGATTATTTAGTAGTCATTTCCATCTATTTGAATAAGCTTTAAGAATTGACAAATCTAATTATGATAATACTTCATCCAATCATAACCAAAACATATTCTACATCTATATCCCACACATACTTCGGAACATGTGCCCATCCTCTTCCTCTTATCTTTGTAATGTAAGTTATTATTTAAAAAAAAAATAGAATATTATATTAAGGGATAATTATGTTAGAGGTATGGAGTAATAACTAATATGTAATAAAAGTTTAACAATGAAACATTTTTAAGTAATTTAATTCTAAAATTTTATTAAATTAATGTAGAGAGCATGGTAAAATTTGGACAAAGCATGTTTACAGCATTTGAAGTAATCCAAATACTCATAAATTCAATAATCATTTTTTCTTTGTTTTGGTTTTTCTTCTTTTGACATTGGTATTCTTACAATCATCTAAAGTCTTTTTCTATAATTGGCCTTAAGACATGATTGTGGATTATTGGTATTGGTTTTTTCAACTAACAAAATGGTTGGAATGTAATAATTGTGTTTTTATGATAAAAATGATGCGCTTCAATGTACTTTACAAAAAAATACATAATTGATTGCTAAAATTTGTAGAGAGCATATTTTAAATAGCAAACTTTTCCAAATCCTTAAAAAAAAGAAAACTCCATATTTTCTCTTCTTACAACTAATCACTTCCAACAATAAAACTTGTTCATTTTGTGTAGGAACTTGGGTTTATGTTAGATTAAATTTAGTAATTCATAATGTGTATAATCTGGACCTATCTATTGATTTATTCATGAATGAAGGTTCTTTTTGAATTGGATTTTTTTTTAAGGTCTTATGATGGGTTTTATTATGTTGATATATTTTTGAAAGCAATAAATAACTATAAAAATAATGAAAATGGGAGTATAATATTTGAATAATTATTACAAATTTCAATAATATTCCTAAATAATTATTAAGATGAATATTAAATCTAGATCTATATCAAACTTATGTTAGAGGACCAACCTTCTTTTAGTTGTTAATTTCCAGAATATGTTGATTCCCTAGAGATTTCAAATTTAGCACTAGCTATTGCATATTTATTATGTATCATATAAATATATAAGATTGTTTTTTAATGAGTCTAATATGACAAAAGTAGTCAAGTTTTTGACATCCATCTATTTTGAAATTGTTTCAAATGTAAAGTAACAAGAAGTATATTAGGATTAAATATATTACTGAGATATTAGTTCAATATGAAGAGGCTTTTCAATATATATAATTATGCTTTAAGATATATAATTCTACTTTAATCAAGTTATAAAAATGAAAAATGTTTCAAAATTCAAGAGAGTTGGGTTTATACTATTGATATGTTCCAATCATGGAAACTAAAAGGGAATAAATTATCAACCATTGAATACTTGCATTGATTTCAGCAATGATATAATAAAAAACAATAGGGCATATTGATTTCAATCATATAACACAAAACAATAGGGCATATTGATTTCATTGATGATATTAAAAATACGATTTAGAAAAATAAGGGACTTGAAATGATTTCAACAATGATATAATACAAAACAATAGAGTGCATTTATTTTAGAGATGGTATGATTTAGAACAATTAGTTATGATTTCGATAATGACATAATGAAAAAGAATACAATGCATTGATTTAAGTGATGAGACAATTATAAATAAATTAGAACAATTAATTCCATTGATTTCAACAATGACATAATGCATTTTTTACCTTGAAGGGAAAAATATTATAGACTATGCATGGGGACTGGGGAAAACAACAAAAAATCATGCCGAGATTCTAGCAATCTACCTGGGTATGAAGCTAATTAAGGGAGATCGACCCTTGAGAATCCTTGTCATAGGGGCCTCTAATTTGATTATAAAGGGTTTGCATTAAATAACTAAAATAATGCATCCACACTTGCAAAGAACTTGACAAACAATCCATAATGAGGGGAAAAAGTGTAACACCCCAGGTTTTGAACCACCCATTTTAAATAATTTATTGTTATAATGTTGAGAGGCCCGAGTGCCCAAACAATTATTAAAGGGCCAATATGCCCAAGAAATGTAATGTTTCAATCATCATTAATAATAAACACATTGTTGGCTGCTAGACGGACAAGGACTAGAGATATAGGGGGCTATGATTCCACAAGAGAGGGGTCTTGGGAGGCTAAATGTTTATTCCTATGTTAATTAACGTTTTTCCTAAGGGAGGGGATTGGTTACATGAGCTTCTTGGGAAGGCCAGGAGGTCCTTGATTTCCCCGCAAAATACTTAAACCCACCCCTGGTCCGATTGTGGGGGTTGGTCATTGGATCATCTGTTCCGTCACCTTTGTGTTACCCCATTCTTTCCCTCACCCACTCCCACACTCAACTACCTCCTCCATCCATCCTCACCTGCATCTTGGTCTTAGGAAGGGGGACTGAACTACTAAACAATTAGCCACGGGATAGTTGGCTGTAATGGTCATTGGTGTGATCTAGTCGTTCCTTGAGGCCTGCATGTCTGAGATGCAGTGGCATGTGTCGAGCATTGCTCACAACAACGAGTCCTGAGAGTTCCAACATTGAGATTCTAGACTAGTTGTGTTGGAGACGCAAATAAGGAGAAGGACTACTTGAGCGACTATGTGACAGAGAAAGGTGGAGGTTCATTCTCTCGGGTGGTGCAAGATGGGTAGAAGAGAGCCGGGTACTTGGATTGTTGTGGGTGTTGGAGAGCCTGTGAGAGATTTAGGGATAACCGGTTTGGGGAATCCATGTAACACTCTGGAAACGTCCTTGTGGATTCATAACCTTGGCTGGGGGGTGACACTGTTGTTGAGATTTGGAGCAGTAGTGTCTACGGTTGGGTGGAACATCCTTGGTCTGCAACCAGTTGGTGTCATATTTCATTAAGATAAGTGCTCTCTGTTGCGATGTTATTATCTGTGTATGAATGTTTTTCCATTGTATATTTAATTATCATTAATTGAATCTTTAGAATATGCATGCTCACTGGATATTGTTTTGCATTTCGTTAATTTTGTTGTCTTATGCATCCTCAATAAAAAAAGAAGGTATCGATATGAGAATGAATTCCAAGGGTGGTCTTGCAGATAGCATACCCCGGCATGTGGTTAGCCGGGTATGTTATAGTTTGGTATCATAGTTTCTAGTTGAAACACCGGCCTGGTATGGGTCGGGTCTATTGGTCAGAGTCTCGTGGTCGAGATTGAACTCTGACCGTGAAGTTGAAAATCTTAGGAGGAATGGCATTGTAGAATCTACACAGGAGATGGAATGTCATAGATCCTCTGTAGGGGTTCGAAGGATTGTGATCATCCCCTTCGAATTTGGGAGTAGTCACCATTGTAGGATCAAGAGAGATCCGAGATCGTTGGATCGGAGGAGAGTTGAATTTGGGCCACCTAACCCCGAGGTAAGTGCACGGGATTTAACCCTTTGGAAGTGCACAAGGTAATCAATATCGTGAAGTCCAAGTTCGCGAAATGATCACAATTGTTGATTGAAGGAAAGTGTGGACCATTGATCTAGTCCCGAAGAATTTCGCAAGACACGAAATCCCGATTTGCAAAGGGGAGAGAAGAACCATTGGATTGCGGGGATTGTGGACCGTCAATCTGACATGAGCGCAATTTCGGGAGTCAGAAGAAGGGAGACAATAAATATTCCAACAATGTGAAGCACGAAGTCATGAAGTGCTCGAGAGATTGGCCCCAGGTCATAGTGAGGGGTCACATTGATGAAGGTTAAGGGAAGGAGCTAACGCTCTCTAGACTCCAATTTGAGAGTTTGGAAGTCAGGAGAGTCAAGGTTGGCTTATATGAAAATACCTGACACATGAAGTTATGAAGCTCCCATGAGATCACATTGGTAAAGGATAACAGAGGAGCTAGAACACACTAGGCTCCAAGTCGGGAGTTCAGGAGTCAGAGATTTAGGGTCGGCTCATATGCAAACACTCGACACGCAAAATAATGAAGCACCTTTTGGTTAGGCGAGTGGTCACAGCCGTGGGTTCTAGTTGTGGTCACCTAGGTAGGTGGTTTGAAGGAAGCACCTACGCATGATGAAATTATGTGTCAACCTAGGGATAATAGGACACTATTATTTTCGGAGAATGGGGATATGATCTCCATGAAAAAAAACAATAAAGAGACCTGTAGCACGGTTTGGCAATTTTCTTTTGTTTATCATACGCATAATTCTAACAAAATGGTCTCTTGCACATTTTGCATAATTAAGGGTCTTAAGCACATCAAATCAGGATGCGTATTGAGGAAATGGAAGAAGACGAGGGAGCCTCTAGTCATGATAAGGAGGTTGAAGGCCAGAATACCAGTGTTGGTGATGCCAAGATAGATTCCAACTGACGCAAGGGAAAAGGACAGCAAGAAACATTGATAGAAATGGTAAGAAGCCTTAACATGGAAGTGCAGAGCTACAAAGAAGACAATGAGAGACTGATGAGAGAGAAAAGTCAGATAAATGCTCGAGTGTTACAGAGCTTAGATCAGTTTCAGAGGAAAACGAAGAAGGGATCAAACTCAAGGCAAGAGGAAGAAGGCAAGTGTCATGAAAGAAGAAATGCTCGTGGAAGAGTTGGTTATTCTAGAAGTGCTAGCAGAGCTCATGAAAAATTCTCACCTCCTCACTCAGAAAAAAAGTTTTATGCATCGGATGATCCCATAAGCAGTACAAAAGTGTCCCCTATCAGACAACAAAGAAGGAAGCAAGAGGTAGATAGTTTGCAAGGAGAGTTGAGAAAGCTCAAGCCACCTTCCTTCGATGGTGAAAGAGAAAGGGAGGATGATGCCAAAGCATGGTTGCTTGGGCTCAAGAGATATTTTCAGTTGCATAACTATTCATCAAACCTAGAAGCCAGGATTGCCACCTATCACTTATACAGGAAAGTTACAATGTGGTGGGACCAACTGAAGCAAGTGGAACATGTTAATGAAAGTAGGATCACTTGGAAGCAGTTCAAAAAGTACTTCCAGAAGGAGTACCTCTCAGAGCATTTCTATGAAAATAAAATGCAGGAATTCTTTGAACTCGGTTTGGGAAGCATGACTATGGAAGAGTATGCGAAGAAGTCCTTGGGATTGTTAAAATATGTGAAGTTCATTATTGATGAGAAAGTGAAAATACAGATATTTCTAAGTGGGTTCCCAGCCTTTTATAAGGAAAAGATCAAGTATGATGAGCCTAAGACCTTGACTGAGGCCATCAGGAAGGAAAAATACTTGTATGAGCAAGGCCATGGAAGAGAATCTCTGCAGAAATCTTGGAAGGACAAGAAGAATGAGAAATCTGATCAGAGGAGGAAAGGATTCAAACCCTCCTTCAACAGGAATGAGCCTAATAGAAATCATCAAGATCAGTATGCTAAGGGGGATTCCAAGAAAGAAGATCCCTTGGGGAAAAGGGGAAGACCACCAATCCAATGCTGGGGATGCAAGGAAGATCACTTGTACAATCGAAGATATGGGAATAATCTATGCATCTTTAAATGATCGACAAGAAGAGTACCAGTCCAATATGATCGAGGTGGAAGGTAAGATCATAAATAAGCCTGTTACTATTTTGATTAATTCATGAGAAAGTCATTGTTACATTGATCTTAAGATAGTGGATAGATTGCATTTGGAGAAAAGTAAACTTCGAAAGGAGATTTTGGTTTAGTTAGCCACTGGAACCAAAAGAAGAATCCATGATATGGTTAGAAGTTGTTCCATAAGTCTTAATGGCATGAATACTAGTATTGATATGAATATCATACCATTGGGGTCTTATGATGTTCTGATTGGGATGTATTGGTTGGAAAAGCATCATGTTGTCCTAGATTGTCATAAAAAGACATTTACATGTCTTGATGGAAATAGAAAACGTAGCACTGTGAAAGGAGTTCCAAGACCCATCTCTATAAGGGATATTTCGGCCTTACAACTGAAAAGATGTTTTAGAAAAGGATGTCAATTGTATGAAGCTCATGTGGAAGAGCCAGTTGATGCAAAGGGACCTAGCCTTGAATATTTCTTGGTACTACAGGAATTTGAAGATGTATTCCAAGAAATACCCATATTTCCACCAAGAAGGGAGATATTTCTCAATTGATTTAGTGCCAGGAGTTGCCCCAATGTAAAAAACACCTTACAAAATGAGAAGACTAGAGCTAAGAGAATTACAAATGTAGTTGGAGAAATTGTTGAAGAAAGGGTAAATACGTCCAAGTGTTTCACCTTGGGGAGCACCAATACATTTTGTCAAAAATGAGGATGGAACCTTGAGGCTGTGTATTGACTTCTGATAGATAAACAAGTACACTATAAAGAACAAGTATCCTCTACCCCGAATTGATGACCTCTTTGAATAACTAAGAGGAGCAAAGATATTTTCAAATATTGACCTGAGGGCGGGATACCATCAGGTAAGAATCAAGGAACAAGACATTCATAAGACAACCTTTAGGACCAGGTATGGACATTATGAATTTGTAGTGGTGCCTTTTGGACTGACCAATGCACCAATTGTCTTCATGTGCTTAATGAATGGAATATTCAAATATTATTTGGACAAGTTTGTCATAGTATTCCTGGATGACATACTTATCTATTCTAAGTCTGAAGAGGAGCATGAACATCACTTAAGATTGGTATTGCAAGTACTGAGAGAAAATCAGTTGTATGCCAAGTTGAGTAAGTGTTCCTTTTATCAAAAGTAGATCCATTACTTGGGACACATTATTTTAGAGCAGGGCATAGCAGTAGATCCAGAGAATATCGAAGCCATTAGAGGATGGCCAACACCCAAAAAAGTGTCAGGCATCAGATCTTTTATGGGATTAGCTGGCTACCATAGAAGGTTCATAGTAGGGTTCTCTAAGATTTCTCATCCCATCACTTCTTTGCAAAAGAAGGGAACTAAATTTGAGTGGACACTTAAGTGTGAAAATAATTTTAATCTATTGAAGGAATTACTTACTAGTGTGCCTGTGTTAAAGATTGATGACCCAAATGAAAGTTTTGTGGTATGTACATATGCTTGTAAGGAAGGAATTGGGGGATTCCTCACGCAAAATGGACATGTCATTGGATATGAGTCCAAAAAGCTTAATGAACATGAGAGGAACTATGCCACACATGACTTGGAACTTGCTTCCATTGTTCACGCCTTGAGGATGTGGAGGCATTATCTCATGGGGAAGAAATTTGAATTAAGAACAGACCACATTGACCTGAAGTATCTTTTTGAACAACCAACCTTGAATGTCAGGAGAACAAGATGGTTGGAGTTTTTAAGGGAATATGACTTCAATATCAATCATATCAAGGGAAAGGAGAATAAAGTTTATGATGCACTTAGTAGAAGAGTGCATATCATGCATGCCACTGCAGTTAGTGTGCATCAGTCAGTCTTGAAGAGCATAATTTTAGATGGTCTTGTTATAGACCAGCATTACCTATAGGTAAAGGAAAACTTGCATCAAGGAGATGTACGATAGAAAATAAAGGAGTATGAGATAAAAGAATATGGATTACTCATGCATAAAAATAGAATCTATTTTCCTAGTTCCAGAGAACTGAGGAATGTGGTACTGAAGGAAATGCATGATGTTCCTTATGCTGGACATCTCGTATACCAGAAAACAATTACAGCAGTAAGAAGTCAGTTCTTTTGGCTGG
>JASDQU011102722.1:19598-29948 GCA_032191745.1 Picea mariana
TCCTTTTCTTGATGTTGTTTGTAATAGTTCATTTTTTTAAGATTGTGGTTTCATTGTCGTTACAATTTTAACCAAAAAATAAGGTTGATATTTAAAGTAAAACTTTTCAATTTGGGGATTGATTTTAATCTTTTGATTGCAACAACATTGATTGTTAAGGTCACTATTTCAAACAAGTTGCAATTTTAACTCTAGAAAGAAAAGAAGTGCTACTTCAAGCACTCATTTTTGATTCAGGGATTGATTTTTGATTTTTGGTTGCAATGGTACCGATTGTTAATTGCAACAATTTCAAGCAAGTTACAATTTTAAACCTAGAAAAAAAGAGGGGTGATTTTTGAAGCACCACCTTTCAATTCAAGATTTAATTTTAAGGTTTTAGTTGCAATTGTACTAGTGGTTAAGTCCATAGTGTCAAACAAGTTGCAATTTTTTTTAACAAAAACGGTTGTAGTTTTCATTAAAAAAAAGGTTGAACTAAGGCAAAAGCAACCAGGAAGTACAAAAATTCATGATCCTCAGTTGTTTCCAGCAAAGGCATAGCCATCCAAGTTTTCAGAGAGCATCTTGGTTGATAAAAAATTACAAAAAAGCTATTGCTAACTTGCCATGTGTAAACTTTTACATATGAGAAAAATATATACAAGAACTTCACTACAAAGATGTTGGAAATTGTAATTGCAAGTCGGTGAGATTTTCATGTCTTCGCCAATTTGCCTGTCAGTCAAAATCTATCAATAGCCGAAATGTCAGTCAGACAATTCGACAGTCTGCAAGTGCAAAGTCACACGTCTACTCAAAAGTCAGTCGACAAACAAGAGAGTTATAAATGGAGCTGAATTCTATCTTCTCGAATTAAATTAAGTGGTTGAAGAGTCAGTCGTAGTTATGGTAGTGTTTAATGTTGAGTCAGTCTTAGCTTCTGTAGGAAGTCACAGTCAGAGTCTATATTAGTCTGAGTCGTTTCAGTAAGTAAAGAGAGAGGGATGCATAATAGATACTGAAGAGAAGCAATTCATGCACAAAGAATAAGCAAAGAGGTAGAGAGAACCAGAAACAACTGAAGAATTGACAAGAAGAAGTATTAGAGTCAAATCTCATTTTGTCATTGTATTATGTAAACCGTGCGTACAGAGCTGAAGTTCATTAATATCAAGCATTTTTTGTTTTGTCAAGTTTCTGTCTTATTTATGAGTTTATGTGCTAAGCATAGCACCGTTTTAATTCCGCATTCATAAATCATTTTATTAAGTGTGTGTATTCATAGCACACAGAAATCTAAGAAGTGCACTTGGAAACTTTGTTGTGTAGCCTGTTTGGTGCGCAGTATTCCCAATTGCGTTGCGCAGAGTAGACTACGCACACCCCTGCGTCCCTTCAAATTGGTATCAAAGCAGGTTCTATCAGAACAAGTTTGTAAGAGTAGAAACTCTGTTGAAAGTGAAATATGGCTTCTACCTCAAATTTGCAACCTCCCACTTTTATAGGCAAGAATTATGATATGTGGTCTTGACAATGAAGGCCTTGTTTCGAGGTCAAGATGTATGGGAGATAGTCGAGAATGGTTATGTAGAACCAATAGATCAAGAAACATATAATTCCCTCACACAAGATGAGAAAGAAGTCTTGAGAGATCAAAGAAAGAAGGATGGAAAGGCAATGTTTTACATACATCAAACCATGCATGAGAGCATACTTCCAAGAGTTGCATTAGAAAAACAAGCCAAGGAAGCATGGGACATATTACAAACCTCTTATCAAGGTATGGACAAAGTAAAGACTGCAAAACTTCAGATTCTTAGAAGATATTTTGAATCCATGTCAATGAAAGATTCAGACACAGTAGATTCATTCTACACACGCATCATTGGAATGATAAATCATATTAAGTCTCATGGTGAAACCATAGATGACGGAAAAGTTGTTGAGAAAGTGCTTAGAAGTCTTCCTCCTAAATTTGATACTCTTGTTGTAACTCTAGAAGAAGGAAAATATCTAAGTCAATTCAGCCTAGATGAACTGCAAGCTTCCCTCATCAATCATGAACATAGATTGAACAGGTCAAATATGTCATTAGAAAATGATTTTTCCACACAGTCATCTATAATCCGTGGAAGAGGAAGGGGGAGAGCTAACTCTAGAGGTAGAGGAAGAAGTTCTGACAAAAGTGGATGCAGTAGAAATCCTAGAAATACTGGTGGAAGAGGTCAAAATCCAAGTACTAGCCAGTCAACTTGTCAAAGAACTGACAAATCAAAGATTCAATGCCATTACTGTAAAAAGTATGGACATTATGCATATGAGTGAAGAAAGAGATAGTATAATCAGAACAAGCAAAGTCAAGATCAGTCACACAGTGCAAATAACCAAACTCGACCTATGCTTATGGTGAGTATTGTAGTTGTGCCTAGCACAGAAGAAATGCCTAATATAGTGTCAGCAGTTGAATCCAATGTTGCTCAAGCAAGTCCATGTGACATATGGTATTTAGATTCAGGCTGCAGTAACCACATGACAGGAAACATAGAACTATTTTCTAGTTTGGATGAGTTAGTCTAGACCAAGGTTACACTTGGAACAGATATCCAAGTCACTATCTTAGGCAAAGGCAGTATAAACATTTTAACCAAATAAGGAGAAGAGAGAGTTATGTCTGATGTATATTATGTTTCTAGTCTGAAGCATAATCTGATGAGTACAGGACAATGGTTACAAAAGGGATACAGAATCTACATGGAAGATAATCACTGTGTGATTATGGATAAATGCCCAAGCAATGTACTAATTGCAAAAATCCAAATGACAAGTAACAGAATGTTCCCATTGACATTAAATCCAGTCAAGAAGAAAAATACAGCACAAACTGTTGACAAAAGAAAAAGCGCCCAGATAGACACTACATTTACAGCAGAAAGTCTGTGCAGTACTAATGAAGAAAATAGTGCGTGCAGTATCAAGAAAGGATAAAATGGCACAGAAATGAAAGCAACATTCGAATCTGAAACATAGGATGACTCATGGCTATGGCATTTTAGATTTGGAAATTTAAACTTTGGAGGTATGAAGCCGCTACACACAAAGGATATGGTAAAAGGCTTACCATTGATTGAAAAACCAGAAAGGATATTTGAAGGTTGCATATTTGGCAAGTAGCACAGAGAATCATTTCCAGTTGGCAAGTCTTATAGAGAAAAAGCTCCACTGGAAATAATACATTATGACATATGTGGACCAATGCAAACTCCATCAATAGGAGGCAGTACTTATTTTCTAACATTCATTGATGATTTCTTAAGAAAGACATGGATTTATTTCCTAAAGCATAAATCTGACGCATTGGGTTGTTCTCAGCAGTTTAAATCACTTGTGGAGAAACAGAGTGGTTATTACATCAAGTGTCTAAGAACGGATAGAGGAGGAGAATACACGTCAAGAGAATTTCATAACTTTGGTAAAGTTCATGGCATCTACAAGCAATTTACCATGTGATACACACTTCAGCATAATGGTGTCGCAAAGAGAAAGAACAAAACCATCATGGCAATGGCACGCAGTATGTTGATAGCCAAACATTTGTCAAATGAGTATTGGGTTGAGGCAGTAGCAACTGCAGTATACATCTTGAACAGATGTCCAACAAAGAGTGTGAAGAATAGAATTCCTCAGGGAGCATGGACAGGATTAAAGCATAATGTGGCGCACTTAAGAGTTTTTGGTTGCGTCGCATACGCACATGTTCCAGATGAACTAAGGAGGAAGCTAGACAACAAAGGACAAAAATGTATATTTTTTGGGTATTCTAAAGAGACAAAAGGATACAAGTTGTATGACTTTGTCTCAAGAAAAGTCATAATCATCCATGATGTTCAGTTCATAGAGAATGAAGCATGGGATGGAACCATATAAAATACAGTAAAGATAACTGACGCAATGGAGCATGATGACACATAGGATGAAGTGGTGCAAACACCATACACATGGAAATGTGTGGTTCTGTCTACACTGGGCACTGCAATGCAAATTACCGCGCAAAATACTCCAGTAAGAACAACAAGTGCGCAGTCTACACCTAGAGAGAAGAAAACACCATCAAGCAGTCTGAGTAGTTCGACATCTCTAGATCTAACATTGGCAAGTCTGTTACCAAGAAAGAAAAGAAGTTTGCATGACATCTATAATGAAGATGCAACAAATTCATTCTCAGTTTTTTCTCTGTTTTCACAAATAGATGATCCACTAACTTTTGAAGAAGTTGTCAAAGAGGATGTATGGGCACAAGCCATGGATGAAGAAATCTGATGCATAGAGAGAAATCAAACATGGAAATTGGTAGATGTACCTGATAACAAGGATGTCATAAGTGTCAAGTGGATTTATAAAACCAAGCAAGATGCAGAAGGAAAAGTACAGAAGTATAAGGCAAGATTAGTTGAGAGAGGCTTTACACAACAACTTGGAATTGATTTCAATGAAACATTTGCACCAGTTGCGTACATGGACATAGTCAGAACAGTGTTAGCAATTGTCATGTAGTACAAATGGCCAGTTTATCCGATGGATGTAAAGTCAACATTCTTGAACGGAAACTTAGAAGAAGAAGTATATGCAGGGATGATTTTAGGGGCTAAATTTCGCTCATGGGCTAGTTTTCCATGGTTTTTCCAAAAACGAGATTCGTTATTTTAAAAAAGATTCGCCCAAATTCTATAGCATAAAATTATTTTACCTTAAAAATCGCCAAAATTTTATAAAAACTATATAAAATACTTAGAAATTTGAATATTTTTACAAAATTATCGTCAAACATTTATAGTTGGCACATGAAGGATTAGTAAGATTCGCCAAGGTTTATACATTTTAAAATAAATTTCTATCCTTAAAATCATCCCTGAGTATATGTGGAACAACCACAAGGTTATGAGGTTCCAGGACAAGAAGACAAAGTATACAGATTAAAGAAAACATTGTATGGATTAAAGAAAGCTCTGAGAGATTGGTACAGTCGCATAGATTCCTATCTCACACAAAATGGATTTCAGAGAAGTGAAAATGAGCCAACACTGTACATCAAATCAAATCAACAAGGTAATGTGTTAATTGTTTGTTTATATGTGGATGATTTGATATTTACAGGTGATTTTGGCATAGAATATTTCAAGTCAGTGATGAAGGATGAATTTGAAATGATTGATTTGGGGCTTATGAGATATTTTTTGGGAATAGAAGTGCACCAGTCCAAAACTGGTATATTTATCTCACAATCCAAGTATGCACATGAAATATTGAAGAGATTCAATATGGTGAACTCAAAAGCAACACCAACACCTGACATAACAAGACTGAAGTTAAGAAAGGAAGATAAAGGGTCCAAAGTGGATCCGACACTATTTAAAAGAATGGTAGGTAGTATTATGTATCTAATAGTGACAAGACCTGATATTATGTATGGAGTGAGCCTAATCTCAAGGTTCATGCAAAATTAAAAAGAATCACATTGGAAAGCGAGAAAGAGAATCCTGAGATATGTGAATGGAACAAAAGATTTTGGCATCAAGTACTCCACTTCAGAAGTTTTCAAACTCATTGGATACACTGAAAGTGATTGTGGAGGCAATATTGATGACAGGAAAAGTACCTCTGGGTACACATTTCATTTTGAAACAGGTATGGTATCATGGGCATCAAGGAAGCAACCCATAGTGACACTTTCTTCAGCAGAAGCAGAGTGCGTCACAACCACAAGCGCAAGTTGTCAAGCAATATGGATGAGAAGGATGTTAAAAGATTTGTTGCAAGAACAACAGGAACCAACTACAGTTTTCTGTGACAACAATTCAACCATCATGTTATCAAAGAATCATGTGTTTCATAAGAAAACCAAGCACATTGATACAAGTTATCATTTCATCAGAGAATTGGTGAATAACAAAGAGATTTTCTTAGAATTTTGTAGGTCAAAAGAACAAATTGCAGACATTTTTACAAAGGCTTTAGCAAGAGATGCATTTCAGCATCTGTGCAGTAGTCTAGGAGTCCGTGCAGTAATAGATGAGTGACAGAAAAATGAAAACTCAAATTTTTGATGAAATTTTCTTTTATAATCCCACCAACTTATAATTAAGGGGGAGTGTTGGAAATTGTAATTGCAAGTCGGTGAGATTTTCACGTCTCCGCCGATTTGTCTGTCAGTCAAAATCTATCAGTAGTCGAAATATCATTCAGATAGTCTGACAGTCTGCAAATGCAAAGTCGCATGTCTACTCAAAATTCAGTCGGCAAACACGAGAGCTATAAATGGAGTCGAATTCTATCTTCTCGAATTAAATTAAGTGGTTGAAGAGTCAGTCATAGTTATGGTAGTGTTTAATGTTGATTCGGTCTTAGCTTCTGTAGGAAGTCATAGTCGGAGTCTATATTAGTCTGAGTCATTTCAGTAAGTAAAGAGAGAGGGATGCATAACAGATACTGAAGAGAAGCAGTTCATGCACAGAGAAGAAGCAAAGAGGTAGAGAGAACCAACAACAGCTGAAGAATTGACAAGAAGAAGTATTAGAGCCGAAGCTCATTTTTTCACTGTATTCTATAAACTGTGCGTACTGCGTCAAAGTTCATTAATATCAAGTATTTTGTGTTTTGTCAAGTTTCTGTCTTATTTCTAAGTTTATGTGCTAAGCATAGCACCGTTTTAATTCTTCATTCGTAAATCATTTTATTAAGTTTGTGAATTGACAGCGCACAACAATCTAAGCAGTGCACCTGGAAACTCTATTGTGTAGCCTATTTGGTGCGCAATATTCCTAACTGCGTTGCGCAGAGTAGACTGCGTGCACCCCTACATCCCTTGAAAATAATCTTGCTTAATTAAGTTTGAGCTCTATATCTACCATATCCGAAGAGTCTTACACAAGTGTTGAGGCTAGCTGAAGCCGTTGGGGTTGAAGTACTTCGCGGGAAGCCATTGAGCCTGTTGAGGGAGGAAAATTTGGGTGAGATGGGACTTCAAGAGAAATGTTTTGACCTTTTCAATGGAGAGAATGAAGTTGATTTTTCTTCTTGTTGACTGCTCTTACAATGATGGCCAATTTTTTTTCACAATGATCCTCATGTTCCTGAAACTATTGTTGCAATTGGGTATGAGAGGCTCTCAAATTGTCCAATTCTTGTTGTTGTTGTTGTTGTGATTTATCCTCCAATTTTTCCATTCTGCACCTGACACAATCACAGGGGTGGGAACTATGACTCCACATAATAAGATTCAATGAGGAACCTACAATTCAGAATTGGGATAGAAAACAATTTCTAGAATCTCGGTGAAGAGAGATGGTTGTTGTGATTTATCCTCCAATTTTTCCATTCTACACTTGACACAATCACAGGGGTGGGAACTATGAATCCACATAATAAGAATCAACTAGAAACTTGCAATTTAGAATTGGGATAGAAAAAAAATTCTAGAATCTCGGTGAAGAGAGATGGAACAAAAGAAGTCTCCATCGAATGCATCATTATTTTCAATATTAATAACTTGATACCTAAACACCACACTCTCTGAGGGAATAAGTGAAATGATTATAGAAGGTGGAAGGATTTTGCATATTGTACTAGCGATGAAGAGGACAACTCCCATTTGTGTGCGAAGGTTGACACAAAGATGGTAGAGAAGGATGGAACTATTGCAGGTAAGGTAAAGTGATGGAAAACCCCACATTCCAGTGAGAGGGTGACACAACATACCTTAAATCAATCCATCTGAGAAAGGTATGACAAGTAATTTTGGATGATTGAGGCTCATTGTAAGATGATGATGGATTAACCACGTGGTACCTTTGCCTTTACCTCGCCATGAATACAAATATGGAGAGGGTGTGGGGCCAATTCCCTCCCATTTACAATGAGTTGGCTCATTATACCTTGATATCTTCCATTGCTTATTAGGATTTTGAAAATGGTATTAATTGTATGCACAATTATATGGAAGGTGAATGATAGATTTTTCCCCATTCATTTTGGCTTCTCTTTGCTACAGTTGCTTTGCAAATTTAGCTTGAGTGTCTGCTTGTTCATTTTGATTGTGGAGAACATGGTAGTATTCCAAGCTCTTTAACCTTTTGTAACATACCCGACCAACCACAGGTCGAGGTATGCTACATGCAAGACCACCCTTGGACTTCATTCTCATACCGATACCTTATTTTTTTATTAAGGATTCATATGACAACATAATTAACGACATGAACAACAATATCAAGTGAGCATGAATATTATAAAGATTCAATTAACAATAATTAAATATACAATGGAAAAACATTCATACACAGATAATAACATCACAACAGAGAGCACTTATCTTTATGAAAGATGACACCAACTAGCTACAGACCAAGGAAGTTCCACCCAACCATAGACACTACTACTCCAAATCTCAACAACAGCGTCACCCTCGAGCTAGGGCTATGAATCCACAAGGATAGTTCAAGAGTGTTACTTGGCTTCCCCAAACTAGTTATCATTAAAGCTATCACAGGCTCTCTAGCACCCACAATAATCCAAGTACCCAGCTCTCTTCTACCCATCTTGCACCACCCGAGAGAAAAAACATCCACCTTTCTCTGCCACGCAGTCCCTCAGGTAGCCCTTCTCCTTATTCGGGTCTCCAGTGCAACTGGTCTAGAATCTCAATGTTGGAACTCTCAGGACTCGCTACTATGAACAATGTTGGACACAGGCCACTGCATCTCAAACATGCAGGCCTCAAGGCATGACTGGATCACACCAGCGACCATTACAACCAACTATCCCATGGCTAATTCTTCAGCAGTTCGGTCCCCCTTCCCGAGACAAAGACGTAGGTGAGGATGGATGGAGGAGGTAGGTGAGTGAATGGGAGTGCATGAGGGATGCATGAGGAAAATAATGGGGTAACGAAAATGTGACAGAATGGACGATCCAATGACCAACCCCCACAATCAGACCAGGGGCGCGTTTAAGTATTTTGCGGGGAAATCAAGGACCTCCTGGCCTCCCTAAGAAGCTCATGTAACCGATCCACTCCCTTAGGCCAAAATTTAATTAACATAGGAATAAACATTTATCCTCCCAATCCCCCTCTCTTATGGAATCATATCCCCCTATAACTCTAGTCCTTGTCCATCTAACAACCAACGATGTGTTTATTATTAATGATGATCGAAACATTACATTTCTTGGGCATACTAGCCCTTTAATAATTTTTTGGGCACTCAGGTCTCTCAACATTGTAACAATACATTATTTAAAATGGGGGGTTCAAAACTTGGGGTGTTACATCCCCTCCCCCTTATTTTGGCACTGTCCTCAGTGCACATACAACCTAGAGATCAAAATCTCAAATTTATTCAAAACGTTGTGGGTACTCTGCCTGCATGGCATCTTCATGCTCCCAGGTAGCATCTTCATAACCATAGCAGGTCCACTAGACTTTTACGAGATTTATAACTCGATGCTGGAGCATTTTGACCTTTCTGTCCAATACCTGCACTGGCTGAACCTGAAAATACCCCTCTGTCTCTACCTAAATCAGATGCCAATCAATATCATGGTTAGGATCATGTACATTTTTCTTTAGTAAAGATACATGAAATACATTATGCACATTCATGGAAGTAGGCAATGCAAGCATGTATGCAACTAGCCCTATTCTGTCCAATATTTCAAATGGACCACAAAATCTGGCTGCCAACTTGGTACAACTACCCAATTTCAAAGAGCTATTCTTGGGCTTCACTTTCAAAAGTACATTCTCCCCTACTTTAAATTATCTAACTGTCTTGTTCTCGTCTTCATAAAATTTCTGTCTATCCTGAGATGCCTTTAAATTCTGCTTAATCTTGACCACCCGGTCTTTCATTTTCTTGAGAAACTTCGGCCCAAGTACCACTCTATCTGTTGGGTTGTCCCATCTCACTGGAGTATTCCATTTCCTACCATACAAGGCTTCAAATGGGCTTATTTTCAATGAATCTTGATACCCATTATTATATGCAAATTCAACCACCTGTAAGTAATCTTCTCACTTAGATGGCTTATCCATCACATACATTCTCAGCATGTCTTCAATTATTCGATTGACTCTCTCTATTTTCCCATCTGTCTGGGGATGATATGTTGTGCTAAAGTTTAGATTTGTGCCAAATCCTTTAAACAATCCCCTCCAGAAATTGGAGGTAAACTTTGTATCTCTGTCCGAGATGATTGTCCTAGATATCCCATGCAACCTAACAATTTTCTTCATGAAAATTTTAGCAATATTAGCCACTGTATGCATTGTCTTCACAGGCACAAAATGAGGAGCCTTTGTTAATTTATCAACCA
>JASDQU011102722.1:30445-46925 GCA_032191745.1 Picea mariana
TCTCTGTTTTCACAAATAGATGATCCATTAACTTTTGAAGAAGTTGTCAAAGAGGATGTATGGGAACAAGCCATGGATGAAGAAATTTGATGCATAGAGAGAAATCAAACATGGAAATTGGTAGATGTACCTGATAACAAGGATTTCATAAGTGTCAAGTGGATTTATAAAACCAAGCAAGATGCAGAAGGAAAAGTATAGAAGTACAAGGCAAGATTAGTTGAGAGAGGCTTTACACAACAACTTGGAATTGATTTCAATGAAACATTTGCACCAATTGCGTGCATGGACATAGTCAAAACAATGTTAGCAATTATCGTGCAGTACAAATGGCTAGTTTATCAGATGGATGTAAAGTCATCATTCTTGAACGAAAACTTAGAAGAAGAAGTATATGTGGAACAACCACAAGGTTATGAGGTTCCAGGACAAAAAGACAAAGTATACAGATTAAAGAAAACACTGTATGGATTAAAGAAAGCTCTGAGAGATTGGTACAGTCGCATAGATTCCTATCTCACTCAAAATGGATTTCAGAGAAGTGAAAATGAGCCAACACTGTACATCAAATCAAATTAGTAAGGTAATGTGTTAATTGTTTGTTTATATGTGGATGATTTGATATTTACAGGTGATTTTGGCATAGAAGATTTCAAGTCAGTCATGAAGGACGAATTTGAAATGAATGATTTGGGGCTTATGAGATATTTTCTGGGAATAGAAGTGCACCAGTCCAAAACTGGTATATTTATCTCACAGTCCAAGTATGCACATGAAATATTGAAGAGATTCAATATGGTGAACTCAAAAGCAACACCAACACCTGACATAACAAGACTGAAGTTAAGAAAGGAAGATAAAGGGTCCAAAGTGGATCCGGCATTGTTTAAAAGAATGGTAGGTAGTATTATGTATCTAATAGTGACAAGACCTGATATTATGTATGGAGTGAGCCTAATCTCAAGGTTCATGGAAAATCCAANCGCATATCTGAGGATATGCGAATGGAACAAAAGATTTTGGCATAAAGTACTCCACTTCAGAAGTTTTCAGACTCATTGGATACACTGAAAGTGATTGTGGAGGCAGTGTTGATGACAGGAAAAGTACCTCTAGGTACACATTTCATTTTGGAATAGGTATGGTATCATGGGCATCAAGGAAGCAGCCCATAGTGACACTTTCTTCAGCAGAAGCAGAGTACGTCGTAGCCACAAGCGTAAGTTTTCAAGCAGTATAGATGAGAAGGATGTTAAAAGATTTGTTGCAAGAACAACAGGAACCAACTACAATTTTCTGTGACAACAATTCAACCATCATGTTATCAAAGAATCATGTGTTTCATAAGAAAACCAAGCACATTGATACAAGGTATCATTTCATCAGAGAATTGGTGAATAACAAAGATATTTGCTTAGAACTTTGCAGGTCAAAAGAACAAATTGCAGACATTTTTACAAAGGATTTAGCAAGAGATGCATTTCAACATCTACGTAGTAGTCTAGGAGTATGTGCAATAACATATGAGTGATAGAAAAATGAAAACTCAAATTTTTGATGAAATTTTCTTTTATAATCCCACCAACTTATAATTAAGGGGGAGTGTTGGAAATTGTAATTGCAAGTTGGTGAGATTTTCACGTCTCCGCCAATTTGTCTGTCATTCAAAATCTATCAGTAGCCGAAATATCAGTCAGATAGTCTGACAGTCTGCAAATGCAAAGTCGCACGTCTACTCAAAATTCATTCGGCAAACAAGAGAGCTATAAATGGAGTCGAATTCTATCTTCTCGAATTAAATTAAGTGGTTGAAGAGTCATTTGTAGTTATGGTAGTGTTTAATGTTGATTCGGTCTTAGCTTCTGTAGGAAGTCACAGTCGGAGTCTATATTAGTCTGAGTCATTTTAGTAAGTAAAGAGAGAGGGATGCATAACAGATACTAAAGAGAAGCAGTTCATGCATAGAGAAGAAGGAAAGAGGTAGAGAGAACCAACAATAGCTGAAGAATTGATAAGAAGAAGTATTAGAGCCAAAGCTCATTTTGTCATTGTATTCTATAAACTGTGCGTACTATGTCGAAGTTCATTAATATCAAGTATTTTGTGTTTTGTCAAGTTTCTGTCTTATTTCTGAGTTTATGTGCTAAGCATAGCACCATTTTTATTCTTCATTCGCAAAACATTTTATTAAGTGTGTGCATTGACAATGCACAACAATCTAAGCAGTGCACTTGGAAACTCTGTTGTGTAGCCTATTTGGTGCGTAGTATTCCTAACTGCATTGCGCAGAGTAGACTGCGTGCACCCCTACATCCCTTGAAAAGAATCTCGCTTAATTAATTTTGATCTCTATATCTACCATATCCGAAGAGTCTTACACAAGTGTTGAGGCTAGTTGAAGTCGTTGAGATTGAAGTACTTCACGGGAAGCCATTGATCCTGTTGAGGGAGGAAAATTTGGGTGAGATGGGACTTCAGGAGAAATGTTCTGACCTTTTCATCGGAGAGAATGAAGTTGATTTTTATTCTTGTTGACTTCTCTTACAATGATGGCCAATTTGTTTTCACAATGATCCTCATGTTCCTGAAACTATTGTTGCAATTGGGTATGAGAGGCTCTCAAATTGTCCAATTCTTGTTGTTGTTGCTGTGATTTATCCTCTAATTTTTCCATTCTACACTTGACACAATCATAAGGGTGGGAACTATCACTCCACATAATAAGAATCAACTAGGAACCTGCAATTCAAAACTGGGATAGAAAACAATTTCTAGAATCTCGGTGAAGAGAGATGGTTTCTTTGATTTATCCTCCAATTTTTCCATCCTACACTTGACACAATCACAGGGGTGGGAACTATGACTCCACATAATAAGAATCAACTAGGAACTTGCAATTCAAAATTGTCTAGAATCTTGGTGAAGAGAGATGGAACAAAAGAAGTCTCCATCGAATGCATCATTGTTGTCCATATTAATAACTTGATACCAAAACACCACACGCTCTGAGGGAATAAGTGAAATGATTATAGAAGGTGGAAGAATATTGCATATTGTACTAGTGATGAAGAGGACAACTCCCATTCGTGTGCGGAGGTTGACACAAAGATGGTAGAGAAGGATGGAACTGTTGCAGGTAAGGTAAAGTGATGGAAAACCCCACTTTCTAGTGAGAGGGTGACACAACATACCTTAAATCAATCCATGCGAGAAAGGTATGACAAGTAATTTTGGATGATTGAGGCTTGTTGTAAGATGATGATGGATTAACCACATGGTACCTTTGTCTTTACCTCACCATGAATACAAATATGGGGAGGGTGTGGGGCCAATTCTCTCCCATTTACAATGAGTTGGCTCATTATACCTTGATATCTTCCATTGCTTATTAGGATTTTGAAAATGGTATTAATTCTATGCACAATTCTATGGAAGGTGAATGACAGATTTTTCCCCATTCATTTTGGCTTCTCTTTGCTACAGTTGCTTTGCAAATTTATCTTGAGTGTCTGCTTGTTCATTTTGATTGCGGAGAACATGGTAGTATTCCAAGGTCTTGAACCTTTTGTAACATACCCGACCAACCACAGGTCGGGGTATGCTACATGCAAGACCACCCTTGGACTTCATTCTCATACCGATACCTTATTTGTTTATTAAGGATGCATAAGACATCATAATTAATGACATGCACAACAATATCAAGTGAGCATGAATATTATAAAGATTTAATTAACAATAATTAAATATACAACGGAAAAACATTCATACACAGATAATAACATCAAAACAGAGAGCACTTATCTTTATGAAAGATGACACCAACTGGCTACAGACCAAGGATGTTCCACCCAACCGTAGACACTACTGCTCCAAATCTCAACAACGACGTCACCCCCAAGCTAGGGCTATGAATCCACAAGGACAGTTCAAGAGTGTTACTTGGCTTCCCCAAACTAGTTATCACTAAAGCTCTCAAAGGCTCTCTAGTACCCACAATAATCCAAGTACCCATCTCTCTTCTACCCATATTGCACCACCCGAGAGAACAAACCTCCACCTTTCTCTGCCACGCAATCCCTCAGGCAGTCCTTCTCCTTATTCAGGTCTCCAGTGCAACTGGTCTAGAATCTCAATGTTGGAACTCTCAGAACTCACTACTATGAGCAATGTTGGACACAGGCCACTGCATCTCAAACATGTAGGCCTCAAGGCATGACTGGATCACACCAGCGACCATTATAGCCAACTATCTCGTGGCTAATTCTTCAGCAGTTTAGTCCCCCTTCCCGAGACAAAGACGCAGGTGAGGATGGATGGAGGAGGTAGGTGAGTGAATGAGAGTGCGTGAGGGGTGCGTGAGGGAAATAATGGGATAACACAAATGTGATGGAACAAATGATCCAATGACCAACCCCCACAATTGGACCAGGGGCAGGTTTAAATATTTTGCAGGAAAATCAAGGACCTCCTGGCCTCCCCAAGAAGCTCATGTAACTGATCCCCTCCCTTAGGCCAAAAGTTAATTAACATAGGAATAAACATTTATCCTCCTAACCCCCCTCTCTTCTGGAATCATATCCCCCTATAACTCTAGTCCTTGCCATCTAGCATCCAATGATGTGTTTATTATTAATGATGATCAAAACATTACATTTCTTGGGCATACTAGCCCTTTAATAATTTTTTGGGCACTCAGGCCTCTCAACATTGTAACAATACATTATTTAAAATGGGGGATTCAAAACCTGGGGTGTTACATCCCCTCCCCCTTATTTTGGCACTGTCCTCAGTGCACATACAAAATAGAGGTCAAAATCTCAAATTTATTCAAAACATTGCAGGTACTCTGCTCGCATGGCATCTTCATGCTCCCAGGTAGCATCTTCAGGACCACAGCAGGTCCACTGGACTTTTATGAGCTCTATAACTCGATTCCGGAGCATTTTGACCTTTCTTTCCAATACCCACATTGGATGAACCTGAAAATATCCCTCTGTCTCTACCTGAATCAGATGCCAATCAATATCATGGTTAGGATCATGTACATATTTCTTTAGTAAAGATACATAAATACATTATGCACATTCATGGAAGCAGGCAATGCAAGCGTGTATGCAACTAGCCCTATTCTGACCAATATTTCAAATGGACCACAAAATCTGGCTGCCAACTTGGTACAACTACCCAATTTCAAAGAGACCTTCTTGGGCTTCACTTTCAAAAGTACATTCTCCCCTACTTTAAATTCTCTAACTGTCCTATTCTCGTCTGCATAAATTTTTTGTCTATCCTGAGATGCCTTTAAATTATGTTTAATCTTGACCACCTGGTCTTCCATTTCCTTGAGCAACTATGGCCCAAGTACCACTCTATCTGTTGGGTTGTCCCAGATCACTGGAGTATTCCATTTCCTACCATACAAGGCTTCAAATGGGCTTATTTTCAATGAATATTGATACCCATTATTATATGCAAATTCAACCACGTGTAAGTAATCTTCCCACTTAGATGGCTTATCCATCACATACATTCTCAGCATGTCTTCAATTATTCGATTGACTCTCTCTATTTTCCCATCTGTTTGGGGATGATATGTTGTGCTAAAGTTTAGATTTGTGCCAAATCCTTAAACAATCCCCTCCAGAAATTGGAGGTAAACTTTGTATCTCTGTCCGAGACGATTGTCCTAGATATCCCATGCAAGCTAGCAATTTCCTTCATGAAAATTTCAGCAATATTAGCTGTTGTATGCGTTTTCTTCACATGCACAAAATGAGCAGCCTTTGTTAATTTGTCAACCACCACCATGATTGAATCATGTTGCTTATTCTTTCTAGGTAATCCTGTGATGAAATCCATGGTGATCACTTCCCATTTATTCTCAGGAATTGGCAATGGCTGCAGCAAACCTGCTGGGTGCCTATGCTCATCCTTCACCTTCTGAAATTCCATACATTGAGCGATGTAATAAGTAACATCCTTCTTCATTCCCGGCCAAAAGAACTGACTTATTACCGCTGTAATTGTTTTCTGGTATACGGGATGTCCAGCATAAGGAACATCATGCATTTCCTTCAGTACCACATTTCTCAGTTCTTCGGAACTAGGAATATAGATTCTATTTTTATGCATGAGTAATCCATCTTCCTTTATCTCATACTCCTTTATTTTCTGTTGTACATCTCCTTGCTGCAAGTTTTCCTTTACCTGTAGGTAATGCTGGTCTATAACAAGACCATCTAAAATTCTTCTCTTCAAGACTGACTAATGCACACTAACCGCAGTGGCATGCATGATATGCACTCTTCTACTAAGTGCATCATAAACTTTATTCTCCTTTCCCCTGATATGCTTGATATCGAAGTCATATTCACTTAAAAAATCCAACCATCTTGTTTGCCTGACATTCAAGGTTGGTTGTTCAAAAAGATACTTTAGGTCAATGTGGTTTGTTCTTAATTCAAATTTATTCCCCATGAGATAATGCCTCCACATCCTCAAGGCGTGAACAATGGAAGCAAGTTCCAATTCATGTGTGGCATAGTTCTTCTCATGTTCCTTAAGCTTTTTGGACTCATATCCAATGACATGTCCATTTTGCATGAGGACTCCCCCAATTCCTTCCTTACAAACATATGTACATACCACAAAACTTTCGTTTGGGTCATCAATCTTTAACACTTGCACACTAGTAAGTAATTCCTTCAACAGATTAATATTATTTTCACACTTTAGTGTCCACTCAAATTTAGTTCCCTTCTTTTGCAAAGAAGTGATGAGATGAGAAATCTTAGAGAACCCTACTATGAACCTTCTGTAGTAGCCATCTAATCCCATAAAATATCTGACGTTTGACACATTTCTGGGTGATGTCCATCCTCTAATGGTGATATTCTTTGGATCTACTGTTATGCCCTGCTCTAAAATAATGTATCCCAAGTAATGGATCTTCTTTTGATAAAAGAAACACTTACTCAACTTGGCATACAACTGATTTTCTCTCAGTAGTTGCAATACCAATCTTAAGTGATGTTCATGCTCCTCTTCAGACTTAGAATAGATAAGTATGTCATCCAGGAATACTATGACAAACTTGTCCAAATAATATTTGAATATGCCATTCATTAAGCACATGAAGACAACTGCTGCATTGGTCAGTCCAAAAGGTACCACTACAAATTCATAATGTCCATACCTGGTCCTAAAGGTTGTCTTATGAATGTCGTGTTCCTTGATTCTTACCTGATGGTATCCCGCCATCAGGCCAATCTTTGAAAATATCTTTTCTCCTCTTAGTTATTCAAAGAGGTCATCAATTTGGGGTAGAGGATACTTGTTCTTTATAGTGTACTTGTTTAGCTATTGGAAGTCCATACACAACCTCAAGGTTCCATCCTTCTTTTTGACAAAATGTATTGGTGCTCCCCAAGGTGAA
This sequence comes from Picea mariana, assembly GCA_032191745.1. Classification (NCBI taxonomy): domain Eukaryota; kingdom Viridiplantae; phylum Streptophyta; class Pinopsida; order Pinales; family Pinaceae; genus Picea; species Picea mariana. The sequence continues at coordinate 37,884 of JASDQU011102722.1, forward strand.
ACACTTGGACGTATTTACCCTTTCTTCAATAATTCCTCCAACTGCATTTGTAATTCTCTTAGCTCTGGTGTGCTCATTCTGTAAGGTGTTTTTGACACCGGAGCAACTCTTGGCACTAAATCAATTGAGAAATCTATCTCCCTTCTTGGTGGCAATCTGTGTATTTCTTGGAATACATCTTCAAATTCCTGTAGTACTGAGAAATATTCAAGTCTTGGCCCCTTTGAATCATCTGGCTCTTCCACATGAGCTTCATAGAATTGACATCCTTTTCTAAAACATCTTTTCAATTGTAAGGTTGAAATATCCCTTATAGAGATGGGTCATGGAACTCCTTTCACAGTGCTACGTTTTCCATTTCCATCAAGACATGTAAATGTCTTGTTATGAAAATCTAGGACAACATGATGTTTGTCCAACCAATCCATCCCAATCAGAACATCATAAGACCCCAATGGTATGATATTCAGATCAGTACTAGTATTCACGCCATTAAGACTTATGGAACAACTTCTGACCATATCATGGATTCTTCTTTTGGTTCCAGTGGCTAACTAAACCAAAATCGCCTTTCCAAGTTTACTTTTCTCCAAATGCAATCTATCCACTATCTTAGGATCAATGTAACAATGAATTTCTCCTAAATCAATCAAAATAGTAATAGGATTATTTATGATCTTACCTTCCACCTCGATCATATTGGACCGATACTCTGCTTATCGATCATTTAAAGATGCATAGATTATTCCCATATCTTCGATTGTACAGGTGATCTTCCTTGCATCCCTGGCATTGGATTGGTGGTCTTCCCCTTTTCCCCAAGGGATCTTCTTTCTTGGAATCCCCCCTTAGCATATTGATCTTGATGATTTCTATTAGGCTCATTCCTGTTGAAGGAGGGTTTGAATCCTTTCCTCCTCTGATCAGATTTCTCATTCTTCTTGTCCTTCCAAGATTTCTGCAGAGATTCTCTTCCATGGCCTTGCTCATACAGGTATTTATCCTTCCTGATGGCCTCAATCAAGGTCGTAGGATCATCATACTTGATCTTTTCCTTATAAAAGGCTGGGAACCCACTTAGAAATCTCTGTATTTTCACTTTCTCATCAGCAATGAACTTCACATATTTTAACAATCCCAAGAACTACTTCTCGTACTCTTCCATAGTCATGCTTCCCATCTCGAGTTCAAAGAATTCATGCATTTTCTTTTCATAGAAATGCTCTGAGAGGTACTCCTTCTAGAATCACTTCTTGAACTACTTCCAAGTGATCCTACTTTCATTAACATGTTCCACTTACTTCAGTTGGTCCCACCACATTGCAGCTTTCCCATGTAAATGGTAGGTGGAAATCCTAGCTTCCAGGTTTGATGAATAGTTATGCAACTGAAAATATCTCTTGAGCCCAATAAACCATGCTTCGGAATCATCCTCCCTTTCTCTTTCACCATCGAAGGAAGGTGGCTTGAGCTTCCTCAAGTCTCCTTGCAAACTATCTACCTCTTGCTTCCTTCTTTGTTATCTGATAGGGGACACTTCTGTTCTGCTTATGGGATCATCCGATGCATAAAACTTTCTTTCTGAGTGAGGAGGTGAGTATTTTTCTTGAGCTCTGCTAGCACTTCTGGAATAACCAGCTCTTCCACAAGCATTTCTTCTTTCATGACACCTGCCTCCTTCCTCTTGCCTTGAGTTTGATCCCTTCTTCGTTTTCCTCTACAACTGATCTAATCTTTGCAACACTCGAGCATTTATCTGACTTTTCTCTCTCATCAGTCTCTCATTGTCTTCTTTGTAGCTCTGCACTTCTATCTTTAGGCTTCTTACCATTTCTATCAACGTTTCCTGCTCTCCTTTTCCCTTGCGTCAATTGGAATCTGTCTCGGCAACACCAACTTTGGTATTCTGTCCTTCAACCTCCTTATCATGACTGAAGGCTCCCTCGCCTTCTTCCATTTCCTCAATATGCATCCTGATTTGATGTGCTTAAGCCCCTTATTTCTACAAAATGTGCAAGCGGCCATTTTGTTAGAATTATGCATATGATAAAAAAAACAAAATTGTCAAACCATGCTACAGGTCTCTTTCTTGTTTTTTTTCATGGAGATCATATCCCCATTCTTCAAAAATAATAGTGTCCTGTTATCCCTAGGTTGACACATAATTTCATCATGTGCAGGCGATTCCTTCAAACCACCTACCCAGGTGACCACGACTAGAACACGTGGCTGTGACCACTCACCTAACCAAAAGGCGCTTTGCGATTTCACATGTCGGGTGTTTGCATATGAGTCGAACCTGACTCTTTGACTCTCGAACTCCAGACTTGGAGCCTAGTGCGTTCTATCTCCTCTGTTATCCTTCACCAATGTGACCTCATGGGAGCTTCGTAACTTCGTGTGTCAGGTATTTGCATATGAGCCAACCTTGACTTTCCTGACTTCCAAACTCTCAAACTAGAGCCTAGTGAGCGTTAGATCCTTCCCTTAACCTTCATCAATGTGACCCCTCACTATGACCTGGGGCCAATCTCTTGAGCGCTTCATGACTTCACGCTTCGCGTTGTCGGAAGATTTCTCGTCTCCCTTCTTCTGACTCCCGAACTTGTGCTTGAGTCATATTGATGGTCCACAATCCCCACAATCCAACATTTCTTTTCTCCCATTCGCAAATCGGGATTTTGCATCTCGCGAAATTCTTCAGGACCAGATCAATGGTCCACACTTTCCTTCGATCAACGATTGTGATCCTTTCGCGAACTTAGACTTCGCGAGATTCATTACCTTGTGCACTTCCAAAGGGTTAAAGCCAGTGCACTTACCTCAGGGTCAGGTGGCCTAGATTCACCTCTCCTCTGCTCCAATGATCCCAGATCTCTCTTGATCCTACAATGGCGACCGCTCCCGAATTTGAAGGGGATGATCACAATCCTTCGAACCCCTACAGAGGATCTATGACATTCTGTCTCCTGCATAGATTCTGCAATGCCATTCCTCCTGAGATTTTCAACTTCATGGTCAGAGTTCGATCTCGACCACGAGACTCTGACCAACAAACTTGGCCCATACCGACCTGATGTTTCAACCAGAAGCTCTAATAACATACTGTAACATACCCGACTAACCACAGGCGGGGTATGCTATCTGCAAGCCCACCCTTGGAATTCATTCTCATATCGATACCTTCTTTGTTTATTAAGGATGCATAAGACAACAAAATTAACGACATGCACAACAATATCCAACGAGCATGCATATTCTAAAGATTCAATTAACGATAATTAAATATAAAACGGAAAAACATTCATACCCAGATAATAACATCGCAACAGAAAGCACTTATCTTAATGAAAGATGACACCAATTGGTTGCAGACCAAGGATGTTCCACCCAACCGTAGACACTACCGCTCCAATTCTCAACAATAGTGTCACCCCCCAGCCAGGGCTATGAATCCACAAGGACGGTTCTAGAGTGTTACATGGATTCCCCAAACCAATTATCCCTAAATCTCTCACAGGCTCTCCAACACCCACAACAATCCAAGTACCCAACTCTCTTCTACCCATCTTGCACCACCCGAGAGAACAAACCTCCACCTTTCTCTATCATGCAGTCGCTCAGGCAGTCCTTCTCCTTATTCATGTCTCCAATGCAACTGGTCTAGAATCTCAATGCTGGAACTCTTAGGACTCGTTCTTGTGAGCAACGCTAGACTCAAACCACTGTATCTCATACATGCAGGCCTCAAGGAATGACTAGATCACACCAGTGACCATTACAGCCAACTATACTGTGGATAATTGTTCAGCAGTTCGGTCCCCCTTCCTAAAACCAAGACATAGGTGAGGATGGATGGAGGAGGTAGTTGAGTGTGGGAGTGCATGAGGGAAAGAATGGGGTAACTCAAAGGTGATGGGACAGACGATCCAATGACCAACCCCCACAATCGGACCAGGGGAGGGTTTAAGTATTTCGCAGGGAAATCAAGGACCTCCTGGCCTCCCTAAGAAGCTCCCGTAACTGATCCCCTCCCTTAGAAAAAATGGTAATTAACATAGGAATAAACATTTAGCCTCCCAATCCCACTCTCTTGTGGAATCATAGCCCCCTATATCTCTAGTCCTTGTCTGTCTAGCAACCAACGATGTGTTTATTATTAATGATGATCGAAACATTACATTTCTTGGGCATATTGGCCCTTTAATAATTGTTTGGGCACTCAGGCCTCTCAACATTGTAACAATAAATGATTTAAAATGGGGGGTTCAAAACTTGGGGTGTTACACTTTTTCCCCTCATTATGGATTGTTTGTCAAGTTCTGTGCATGTCTGGATGCATTATTTTAGTTTTTTTATGCAAACCCTTTATAATCAAATTAGAGGCCCCTATGACAAGGACTCTCAAGGGCCAATCTCCCTTAATTAGCTTCATACCCAGGTAGATTGCTAGAATCTCGACATGATTTTTTGTTGTTTTCCCCAGTCCCCATGCATAGTCTATAATATTTTTCCCTTCAAGGTAAAAAATGCATTATGTAACTAATTGTTCTAAATCATACTATCTCTAAAATAAATGCACTCTATTGTTTTGTATTATATCATTGTTGAAATCATTTCAAGTCCCTTATTTTTCTAAATCGTATTTTTAATATCATCAATGAAATCAATATGCCCTATTGTTTTGTGTTATATGATTGAAATCAATATGCCCTATTGTTTTTTATTATATCATTGTTGAAATCAATGCAAGTATTCAATGGTTGATAATGTATTTTCTTTTAGTTTCCATGATTGGAACATATCAATAGTATAAACCCAAACCTCTTGAATTTTGAAACATTTTTCATTTTTATAACTTGATTAAAGTAGAATTATATATCTTAAAGCATAATTATATATCTTGAAAAGCCTCTTCATATTGAACTATTATCTCAGTAATATATTTAATCCTAATATACCTTTTGTTACTTTACATTTGAAACAATTTCAAAATAGATGGATGTCCAAAACTTGACTACTTTTGTCATATTAGACTCATTAAAAATAAAATCTTGTATATTTATATGATACCTAATAAATATGCAATAGCTAGTGCTAAATTTGAAATCTCTAGGGAATCAAAATATTCTGGAAATTAACAACTAAAAGAAGGTTGTTCCTCTAACATAATTTTGATATAGATCTAGATTTAATATTCATCTTAATAATTATTTAGGAATATTATTGAAATTTGTAATAATTATTCAAATATTATACTCTGATTTTCATTGTTTTTATAGTTGTTTATTGCTTTCAAAAATATATATAAGACCCTAAAAAAATCCCAATTCAAAAAGAACCTTCATTCACGAATAAGTCAATAGATAGGTCAAGATTATACACATTATGAATTACTAAATTTAATCTAACATATGATCCATCATTGATTCATGTAAATTATGAATATAATCTAAATGTTACTATGAATCATATTCTTCAAGTTCATATCGATATATAAATATATCTGGATATAATATAAATTAATGCAAATATGATCTCACATATAGAGTAATCTATGGATTATAGTCTAATATATCTTATAGATTATAATTTATCATAATATATAGATTATAAATTATTTCATATATATATATATATATATATATATATATATATATATATATATATATATTATTTGATGTTGATTGTGCTATTAACCTCCAACATAATGTTAATCCTATTGTATTAGTGATAATGATCCCTAAATGGACACGTGTCAACTCCAAGTTGAGCACGGAAGAAATTATACATCTCCCCCAAACTGAACTATAGAATGCTACTTCATCAAGTCATGACATCCAACACTGATGAGGGTGATCGATTGACTAGGTAACATGCAATGTACACTCCCTTTGCCTAGAATTCTTGTCCCAACCTAACATGACTAAGGATACTCCTTGATCTTTCCATCAACATCGTATTCATCATTTTTGTATCTCCATTCCATTGAGGTGTGTATGGAGTAGTCTTCTATCTTTCTACCACATTTCTTACAGGAATTCCTCAAATTCATTCATGTAGAATTCTCCATGGGATATAGATGTAGGATATGTTTTGGTTATGATTGAATGAAGTATTATCATAATTAGATTTGTCAATTTTCTCTTAAAGCTTATCTATTTCAAATAGATGGAAATGATTACTAATAATCCCAAAACAATGTAATATATAATATTGCAATTTTAATGAACAATTTTATCATTACACCAATCAACATCATATTTACTTATAATTTGAAAATCTCTTTAATTAGATATCTTTACAGAGAAGAATAAATCTCACCCCTTAACTTTACAATCAATGTTACCTTTATTAATATCATAAGTCATGACATACTTATTTGGCTTTCAAATAAATTTCATACAAATGAACAACAAAATAAAAAAAAATTAACAATCTCATCTGCATTTTTTACAACTAAACAATAAAATAAATGAAATTGACAAACTTATTTGGCTTTCAAATAAATTTCATACAAATGAACAACAAAATAAAAAAAAATTGACAATCTCATCTGCATTTTTTACAACTAAACAATAAAATAAATGAAATTAACAAACTCTGCATTTTTAAAACTAAATAACAAAATTAAAAAATTTGCATTCTCAGCAAGTATCTTCCAAAAATACAAAGTGTCATATCTATGACTATGACAAGTATTTACAACGATGTTTTAGTGTGAGTATCTATGACTCTCACAAGTATTTGCAACGATGTTTGCAAACATAATCGTGTTTGTGCGATCCATAATCTCTTCTATGCATTGACATCCACCCTTTCTATTTGGTATGACTTTTTCGATCCACAAAAGTTAAATCTATGCATTCTTTAGAGAGTAGTTAAGGGCTACAACTTCTTCATCTAGCCAGAATCTCCCGATGTATGTCTAATAGGCTGGGCAACTCTTCCAGTAGTGGTTGAAACTTGACAGGGAGCATGTACATAGCCCAATCAGAAAATCAAACTGCAAAAAATTTCTTATATAAAATAAAACCACTGCAATACATTCAATCTGTAAATCATTTCATTTAAATTCTTCTTTCTTCAATACAGTTGCATATAACTAGTCACTACTTCTAAACAGCATAACAGCATTTCTCAATCTTTTCAACATCAAATTTCAAAATTCTCAGTCACACTAGCAAGTCTGCACACTCATAACATTTCTGTTGAGAAAATAATGGAAATCTGCTAGTTAGAGTGATAATGCCTAACCCGTAGCAGCATGTGCATATATTTGGAAGGACATATTTCCATGTTCTTTTGAATTCCTTCACACTATCTTCCTAACACTAAATATTTGATAGTCTGATATGGGTTTCTAATGTGATAGTCTGCCGGGACAAGATATATATTTGAAAACACTATTATTATTAATATGATTACGATATTGTACGTCGCTCTGCACATAATCCATTGACCCTATTTAATGGATCATTGATCTGAAACCTTCATGCAAACCTATCAAGTTTATTTTATTGGTTTTAAGAGTGAAATATTTTGTTTCTATGAGATTTTTCGAAAACAATTCAGTCATTCAAACTATAACTATCCGTGGTAAAACAAATTCTACACGACATGAAATGAAATGAAGGACCACTAGTCAATGCCTCTGATTTGTTTTAAAGGCAAGAATATTATTTGCTACCTATTCAAATTACTATCATATATGTCCAGGTTTGTATTAATCAATGTTGGGGTCTGTTTTATTTCAGCTTCTACTATTTTATTTCATAATTCAGAACTCATGAGGGAGATGGAGCATAAGGCCAATTGAACCGCACCCAGCCAGAACTACTGCCACAGTTAAAACCATTTGAGTATTTATTCAATTAAATTCATGTGAATATATGATGAATCTTTGAAGCTTCTGCCCTTCCCATCTTGAGCTTTAATTTTCTTATACTCTGTCCTAATATTTTGTCTATCAGAACTACGATCAACATCAAATTCTGTTAAACCTAAAAAAGATTATCAAAATTATTATTTTTTCACTGACAAATTTTGTCGGTGTTTTGATCACAAGTTAAAATGAAGAAAATTGGGATTACAACACAGAAAACTGCATACAGTAAAACAGCCTTGCTTATTATTAACCATAAACAATTATATAATAATAATAATAATCTATTTTTAAGATCACCACCAAACCAGATACCAAATTATTGTATGAAAACTCCTTTACTTATTATTTGTCATACAAACTTATATATACATTGAAAAGATAACTCAAACAATTCAACTCTCTAGTGTATCCATTTTCAACAAAGATATAATTACTCGCCATTTAGGAAAATACAATAAATGTAATTAATATAATAACACAATGCTATGAAACCTTTGGAAAATGTTTTAAAATTTCATCAAATTCTTTAAAATCCTCTGCATTTAAAAGCAGAGGAGATGAGTAAACCTCTATTTTAACATTTTAACTTCACAGAACAATGGGTCAAATATCTCATATTCAATGAGATCCAAACAATATAATTACCAGTATATATTTACACTACATAATTTTACTGATACAAGAAGTGATAACATGGGCATGGCAATCCTAAGCCGAACTGCAACACCGACCCTTGTTTTCTTTAGTTTCCTCATATTTACCCCTTCCAATGCAACCTATATCAATGGGTGCCCCCAACCATGCAGCACCAGCTTTGGGCTTCCCATCCTCAACAAGTTTAGCGCCCACAAACTGGCGATAAATCCGAGTAAGTACCTCTGTAAATGCAGTCTCCACGTTCACAGCATCTTTTGCAGAAGTCTCTATGAAGCACAAACCTTCTCTCTCGGCCAAATCCCTGCCTTCTTTGGTGGAGACACATCTGAGATCTTGGAGGTCGGTCTTGTTCCCCACCAGCATTATCACCAATTCCGAACTGTTTTGTTCCCTCAGATCCTTCAGCCATCTCTCAACGTTCTCAAAGCTCAGCCGGCTGCAAATATCGTAGACCACTAATGCTCCCGCTGATCCTCTATAGTAAGAAGTTGTTATAG
>JASDQU011102724.1:0-30455 GCA_032191745.1 Picea mariana
TGTCATCATCTTCTGTCTCAAGTTCTGCATCCTTCAAAATAGAGTAATCTGGTAATCTCTGGGGATGAATTTCACCTTCATCTTTGCGATCATTCTGTCCCAGCTTTTGATCTTCTGCTTTCCCTTGCAGTGTCTGTCAGCTTGTAGTTCATCCCACCACAATGCTGCATGTCCTTTCAATCTTGTGACAGCATGCTTGACCTTCTTGTCCTCTTCGACATATTCATAGTCAAAGTATGTGTCCAGATCTCTAATCCAGTCTAGAAGCTCCTCTGCATCCAGATTTCCCTCATAAACTGGAATGTCCATTTTCGCTCTTGCACCCATTCTTGCAATAGCTCTAATCAAACATTCGTTTGTTGCATCCTCAGCTGCAACTTCTTCCTCATGTTCAACCTCAATTTCACTTTCGAAATCACTAAGATCCACATCACTGACTGTGCATCTTTTTGCTGTCTCCATGTCTTCAAGTCTATCACATAAATCACACATTTCTTTTTCCATGGCTGGATCAGTCATCTGCCTACCTCCTCTTCTCAACATTTCCCTCTCCTTTGGTGGATCAGGTGTTTGTCTGTCCCTTCCCCTTGGCGGCATGGTGAATTCTCTTTTTCTCTGCTACAGAAAGCAAAGAACCTCTCTGGGCTTTAATACCAAACCTGAGACAACCCTCTGCAACCCATGGGTCGAGAAGTCCACGTACACAAGATCGTTCTTCTCTCCTTGGCCCAAAGAACTATAAACCGTTCTTGAAATTCCCTTTTTGGAAATCTGCACCCACAGTGAAACCTAGTGAGGTTCCTCCCTCACGCTTCGGGGAATCGGACTTCATGATATCGTTAATCCTATGGTCGAGTGCCTGCTCACTATGACCCCCGAATCTTGAACTTCCGAAACAATCAACTCCGGTTTTTTAGCTTTCGCGCGTTCTCGAGTTGCGATCACATGCAACTCTGCTCCACGAACCCTGAAATCCCGATGCTGTATCCCCTAAAATCTTGAAATGTCATACTCTGACACATTTCTCGATGCTATCCCCACAACTAGACTTTCTTCCATTTTGGGACTTCTCACTTGGCGAGTTCGTGAGTCCTGTAGCTAGGCTTTTGGGACTTCGACTCATGAAACTCTGAAATGGTCAACGTGGTTGACTTCTATGTCAATAGTGCACCACCTGTCCACCCCATTGACTCCTTTGGCCCCACATTGTCCTTTTTTTCTCTTCTCGATTTCGCGTTTCACAGTTTCGTGAACTTTGATACCAAGTCTTCAGCCTTTCCACTCACGAAATCCCGATAGGCAATTTCACTAGTTATCCAATGGCTCCCGACTGACTTGGATCTATGGATCTACTCCTCCTAAGATTAGAACCTTTCAAAGCACTCGTTGTAATGACCCTTGCTTATAAATTATAATTAATTTAATAATGTAATCCTAAAAAATTAGCTAAACTATATTTATTTATTAAAATAACCTTAACTAATTATTTGTTATTAATTAGTTATTCTTGATTATGATTAATTTAAGTATTATTAACTCATTAATCAATATGGTATTAAATAATAGGTGGATAATGAAATGTAATATTAAATTAAGTTACGTATCCCACAAGGGATAACATATTAAATGAATGAGGATAAATTAATAAAGGAGGGATAAGGGTATTAACGGCAGGAGGATAAGGAGTAATAAAGGAGTTAGGTAGGGAGTTAATGGGGGAGGAGTGTCAATGAAGGAGGGATAAGGAAGGAAAGGAGTGGGAGGGGAGGATCATTCTACGGGAGTGGAGAAGGATTTTGGGAGATCTGAATATTGTAGGGAGTGTGGGATTTTGAGAGTTTGGGATTGTAGCAGTGCACCGGGGTTGCTGGGGCTTTTGGGCACGGAGGGATAGGATATCCATTGATATCCTAGGGCTAGGATCTAACTAGTCCACAGGGAGGTCGGTTTTGGGTAGTGCTTCCAGAAGCAGGAAGGGAGCAAGAAGTAGGAAAACACAGGTTGATAGCATCAGTTTCAGGTATTCACCAAGATATGCATTGTTTTGTATAAAAATTTGTTAATAAATATTATTATTATGATGAATTTGAATTGCAAATGTGCTAATGAAGTAATTTTTAAATTTTACTGTGGTGTTGTAATTCAATGGTTGTTTTAATTAATTCCGCCATTACATTCGTCGTAACTTCCCTGGTCCTCCGTGAGATCTAACGGCTCACGGTACTTTGCAGATTCTCCACAGAGAATTCCGACCATCTGTCTCTTCCTCTGAGAACCTATGCACAAACTAAATTAGGTGTCTCTCTCCGCATAGCTCATCCTTCTGCAGTCCCTTGTCACTACGCCTTCCTTCGATTCTTCAAGGTGCTTGGCCTCTAACTTCCTTCAACTCCTTTTAAGGTCCAATTCCTTCTGAGCTTTCTCCAACTCTGGGATTTTTAGAAAAACCCCTGCTTGAACTCCTTGCGGAAGACCTTCAAACACTTTCAAATGCTTGACTCCCTTCGACTCTGTGCACATCTGCAGTAGCAGTCTCTCAATACTTCATTCAGGTTCACAACCCTGAGACTTCACTCGGCCTGCACACTCCTTGCATGGCTCTAGTGCATGACTTCACTTCTAATTGAATGAGGACAAAAGCTACTCTATCTGAGCTTTCAAAGACAAACCTCTGAACCCTTTGTCAACGCACTCCTTGCAGGAACTCTTTCTCAGATAGAGAAACACTTGAAACTCATTTCTCTTACTCTCTCTCTCTTAGATTTCAGACATTCAACAAGAAATCATTCATACATAGCATAAAATAAATTGCATGATAGAAAGATTAAAACATCCATGAGCATAACATTCAAAAATGCATTCACAGAGAATATACGAACACCATGAGTCTGAATCACATCTTTCTTGTATTAGCTCAGAACGTTTTTACATGGAGTCTGCTGCATAGCTCTCTGCTTTGTTCTATGCTCTTCAGAATAATCTTCATAATAATGGTACAATACACAATGAGGGTGTCTATATCCCATTTCCCTCTCTCATTCTAAAACTGTCTAATCTAGAATTGAATTCTATCTACTTGCATTAACTACCATAAATGCCTTCTACCTACTAAGGACGAGAGCGGATCGCTCAAGGTCCATTTACATTTTACAAGTGTGCTCCTTCTTAATTATCTCATTTAAGATTGGCGCATTAACTTCAAGACAATTTCAAAATTTGCGCTGGGCGCTTGTCCAGTTGTCTTTTGCTCCCACGCTGGCTCGCTTGAGATGCTCCTGGATCATGGTTTCTCCATGTAAAGAACACCATAATCATCATTTTCTTGTGGATAACAAAACAAAATTGATATTCAAAAAATAGTTCCAACTAACATTCAGAAATAGACTGGCTATAGAATCGTGAGATTCTGTAGCTGGTCTTATACTAAAAAAAAAAATCAAAATTAAATCTTCCTATTCGATTTTCATAACAGACTAAAATGAAATAAAATAAAAAACAATTTTTAGCATTTTAGAAATTAGACAGTGAAGGGTTAGATAGTTGTGAATTAATGATGGAATTGAAGTTGGTTGCATGTTTGATGATTATATTACTGGATCTCTTGGGCCTTTTACTTTCCCGATCTGCGCATGCCTTCAACTCCTAATTTTATCATTCAAGTAGAGAATTGCGAGTAGCCAGATGTTTTAATTGTGCCTGTAAATATGGTATGTCCCTTTCATATCCTTCTACCCAGTCTAAGAAATTGTCACAATGTACTGGTGCTATAGAAAGATGAGGTTGAGCGTACTCAACAATGGATGCTTGGAATCTTCCTATGGCTTGATTCAAGTCATGGCTAATTCTAGCAAATCCCTCTTGGCCTTTCAGAAATGGAGGTAATGTAGAAACAAACTCATATTGCACAGCTTGACCAAGAGTTTTGTTCCCAAGACACTGATTATCCAGATATTCTAGTGCAAGGAAATCATTGATCTCGTCATCTGAGAAGTGATCATTGACCTTGATCATTGAGATCAAGCTCAAATGATCCTGCTTTCGATTTCAAAGACTTCTGGATATCAATCGGCCAACTCTCTTGTTCAGAAAACTCAAATCTGAGTTATCCTATTGCTTGCTCTTACGAATTTTCATAACAACAGGCTTGTCATTAAAACACTCATTCGGTTCATTAATAGTATCAGAAGAAACCTTATCTTTTAAAACATCCACCACCTCTTCTAATGATTTTCTAGGTGTAAAAAGACATCGTGGTTTTTTACCTATGGGGGTTTGCAAAGAAACAGAAACTAGTTCATTAATTTCACAGTCATTATGTGAATCAAAAGCTTGACTCTCAATTATGGGATTATCAGAATTTGGGTCCACATTTAAAGGTGCATTCACTATGTTGTCGGATTGGGAAAAATCGTTTCGACTCAGGAAGCTTTGCCAAGTGTCCCCAATTTGAGACATGTGCGATACCAAAAAACTTATTATAAGCCTGTGATAAAAGAGGCTTGACAATGGATTCAATCTCTATCTCTTATAACATTTTGACATATTATACAGGCTCATGAATAAATAAAAGGGCATGTTTAGTTTAAACCCTAGGAACAACATCAATAGTCGGATGTGGTATAAAAATACTAACCCATACCTGCCCTCGCATGTTATAAACTGTTTCTGAATCATAATAAATCCATGAAATCGAGGTTTCAAGATGGTAATAGGAATACCTTTAGGGAAACAAATAGATTTGCAAGATACCATGAACAAGCTCCATGGAACGTCTTCCAATTTAGAATTTTTGAACCACTTTTTGCCTTCTTGTGGGAGTCTTGTCGCCAAGGCTATAGAGTCCTCTCTCACCTCCAATTTTACATCCCAAGATTTGGCTCTAAACCCATCAAACATTTGAGAAAAGGCATGTGCAACAACCAGGTTATAACCTTCAAATTTCTGGATGAAGATATCCCAACCATGAGCCTGCAAATCATTTATGGCATCCTCATGAGAAAGAATGGCCTGTCAGCCATTATTTTTTATTCAAACCACAGGGGCCATGTTCACTATCAAAGAGATGCATTAGATATCACAGGAGGGAGGCTTTGACTTCCGATAAACAAGTAGCAAGGAGAGGTTTGGGAAAACCACAACGTTTCGATACCTATGAAGTTTGGAGAGTGTCACGTTTTAAGTTTGGAGAGACAAAAAACAAAGGACATGCATGCCTATTGATGCAACACCCCCACCTCAGCAGGGTCTGCTTGACCTCCTGGTCTTTGGATCTTCCTATTCCCCTATGCTGAAATGGCTCCTTTGTTCCCTCTGGAACCTTCAATGCATATAAAACAATAGGTCCTTCTAGGATTAACGCCCGTGTGAACAAGCACTAGGTGTGAACCTCTACTCTACATGACCACCAGTGTGACCATTGAATTAACCTAAAGGGATCCTCTAGTTCGCGACTTCGTGTTTCATGATTTTGGGATTCCTACTGTGAATCACCCCAACTCCTCCTGAGCTTGGTTTCTGTGAGGTGACCTCAACCCTCGTCTGTCCTCAGGACTTTCTAAGTCTCTATCCCTCTTGAGTTTGATTATTGTTGCAATATCAAAGATTTTAAGAGATTCTTGCACGCACTCCTTGCGGCCTTCACAATAACCACTGATTATCCAAATGCTTCTTCTCCATGCACTCCTTGCGACATAAGTTATTTAACTACTCCCTTGGGTTGGAAAAATCTAAGACTTCAAATGGGCCTACACACACCTTGCATGGATCTGTTCTATACCTACACTTCTGTGGCTATAAGAACAACTCTATCTCTTCTGAGATTTTCTGAGGTAAAACTCAGAATCTTGCCAACGCACTCCTTATGTACTTTCACGACACTCCTTGTGGGAATTCTCAGCATGAGAAGAAATTGAAACTTATACTCTCCCTCTCTTAGACTTCATGCATTCAACATGAAATCATACACATAAATCATTGAAACAAATGCATAACAGATCATATAAGCAAACTGTAAACATACCATTCAATATATGCAAACAATATCCATAACAACACCATGAAATTAAATCAAAAAATTCTTATATTAACTCAAGTGATTTTGTACATGGGTTCTATAGAAACAACTATCTACTTATACAACTTCTATAGTCTCTATTCTTCTCCGCTCTCCTATGCTCTCTTGCTCTTCAAATTCTACTCATACAATGAGAATAATAATTCAATACATCTACAAGGGAGCTTTCCTTGATTTTTCCCTCCTACAACTCTAAGTTATCTTATCGAAATAAAAGCTACAACTACTTTACATTTATTACATTAAATGCCTCCAACTAGTAGATGAGAGCAATGCTCAAGATCTGCATTACATTTCCCAAAACATTTAAGAAAAATTACATCCTCCCATCTATTACATTAATGTTTCATCTTTTAAATTTAAAAACATCTTCAAAATGTATGCTGGTGTGTATCTAGCTATCCTCCTCTTGAGCTTGATGGCGATGCTCCTACATCACCTATGGACCATTACACATAATGAAGATCAAAACCCCAACCATGATCAAATTCCAATTTGAACAATGAATGAGGGTCATTAAATGTACATGACAACAGGGTGAGGCGAAGTTATGGGTACATCAGACCTGTACCAAGTGACACCAAAGTGATATGACTGATATAGCAAAGAGAATGTATCAATTGTTAACCCAAGGTTGCAATGTGATTATGGATAAATGATCAAACCATACAATCAACTATAGATAATCCCATAATACAAAAACAATGTGGCAATCAATTAATCAATGAGCGTATAGAACTTCAATTTAGCAACATATAGGTTCCCTTAAAATGTAATCTCTTTGGTAAAGAAGAAAAGAAGAAAAAAAAACACAGACTGTAGAATGACTACCAATCCAAGTTTTTGTTTGAATTTCATGCTTGCAGTCATGAAATTTAAACAAAACAAACGAAATGTAAACAAAAACTTATAAAATAAGTTAGCACAATAAATCGCCTTGAAGCAAAAAGATAGAGTTATTTTTAAAACTAAGGAGGAGGCAACTACAAAAAGATTTTATCTCTTGGTGGTATCTTTTAATCATGATAAAATTGACAGAATTGGTGGCTTCCAACAATGGCGACACACTAGGCTAAGCACCTATTTATGCATCACCGGAAAATTTATGTTAGGGGCACAGATGAAATAATTTTTTAGAAACAATTGACGACACATCAAGCATTCCAATCATAACTCAGAAAATAATGTTGTTTTAGCATTGGATGTATTTCTGTTTGAAAATGTAATTTGGTATCTTGTTTAAATCACATGTGTAGTGATGTTTATGCAAATTACTTCAATACCATTGACAGAGCCACTGCTGCCAACAGGTGTCCATATCCTCGGTAGGGGTGTCATTTAACCCACTCCAATACCTCTATCATGTCTAAGAGTCATCCATTCATGATAAAAACATCTTCATACTTGACCAAATTTAAAGACATACCTGAGGATCTTCTTAAACCTGGCATTGCTTTGCTACCACTAGGCCTGTTCAAGACCTCGACGAATTTGTGTTGGTATTATGTATGCATTTACCCACTACCAACAGACTTTTTCAGTGCCCTAACGGGTTTACACACAATTCCCACACATTATAGTTCTTCCAACTCTCTAAAAATTGTTTATAAATTTTTAGAAGTTCATGATATTCAAGAGAGCGGGGTGATACTAAAGATCACGCAATCTAGTAGTGAAAAGATTGATCATTTAAGAATCATTTTTATGTTCTGATGACTTTCATCATGATTTGGACAATCAGATTTATGTTAAGAAATCATCTCTAGTATGGGGAAGCACATTGAGTTTTCTTCATTAAAATAGGGATGACATTAGAAGTTTGTTAAGCATAATCACTTCTTCTTGTAAATTTAATGAGAAACCCGAAACACTGATTGAACATAAAATTACTTTTGTTGATCTGAGTTTATCACTTACTACTCAGGTGCTTGAACTATTATCAACTGTTGATAATGAATAAGATCTCTGATTCCCTTCAACAAATGAATGATGATTTAGATATAATTATTTAGAAAACAAATCAAAATCAAGAAAAATGAAAAGAACCAAAATAAAAAACAGAAAAAAAATTAAAAATATTTACAAGCGGGTGGATCTGAAATCATAAAGCAAAAAATCTCTTGAGAGTCTAAAATAAAATAGAAGAAACCTTATTAATATGAGTGTAGTCATACTCATGGCACCGTGGGTCAGGGTTGAATTGATAGTTCAAATTTACTTATCTATTTACTTTCCATTTAAAATTTTCATGATGATACTACGTTTTTGAAAATAAATATTCAACGAAAAGAAGAACAAAGAATTAAAGTGGACTTCCCTGACAACATGCATATTATGGTTCTCTTGGTGTACCCACTTGTGTTCATAACTGCATTATTACAAAGAGAAACAGTGAGAAATAAAACTAAAGGAAACCTAGTCCTAAACCTACTCTAACTACTAAATAGATCAAAATGCTAAGTAAAACCGTATTTCCAATGCAGCCACAAGAGCATCTTCAATCCTGCAGAACATAAAAAGTAAAAAAAAAATAATAATGTAGTATTTTCATATACAAAAGACATATGTCATTCTTACCTCCTATATATCCATTTGAAAAAAAAAAACAAGCACAACCTTACCATTCTTTTGAAACTTCATTATATATGAATCCTCCAATCATTCTGCAATCTTGTTGTGATATGGGTCATAATGGCATCGAGGAGTGTAAGTTTGGAAGACTTGTCAATATTATGGGGACTTGACATTACCATCAGTCAAGGCCAAAGTGACCCATCCTCCTGACAATTCTCCAAGTGTTCATTAATTTCTTCACATGGAGGATCTAAAAGAAATAGGTCATGCTTCTTCCTAGATATTTATGTAGAAATCAAGTAAGCACAACTTTATCTTTATTATGAATATTATTTAGATACGAATCTTCAAGCCATTCTAATATCCTGTCATAAAAATTAAGATGCACACTATGACTTTGATGAAATGGATATATCAATGGGGAACACATCATAAGAGGATTCATGAAATCAATTAGATCGTTGGTTTGAACGCTTCCTTTGATCATATGTGAAGCATAGACATTAAAATTAGAACTAACCAAAGAAAGAATATTTAATGTAGAATGTTTGATCTACATAAGAGAGAGTGCATTGTCTTTTTCAAAAATAAATCATGTAAAATCACCTCTCATCATGTATTTTTCCCATGTGAGTGGTGAAAGTGAAAGAGCATCAAATCCGACTACATAAATGTTATGTTTGGAATTAATTTCACCAAATTTTGGCATATTGAAAAGATTTGATTTTGATGGAAAAGAGTAAGATACTATGGGTAAAATATCAAGTCCACCATAATCTAAGAAGAGATTAGGATATAAAGAGTAAAAGGAATAAAAAATGAGCACATGAAAATAATCTCAAGCTATGATATTTAACAATAGTATTCTCAAGACATTCCTCTCTACTTTCCTTAAAGATTTCATTCTATTTTGGTGATAAATCCTTCAACATAATATGATCGTCTAAATTTTCCTCATGTATGATAGACAATTTAAAACTTTCATGATAAACATCTAATCTTTCATATGGATAAGGTATGATTTATGGATGAAGGTTTAAGGTTTCTTCTTCAAATTGTAGATTTACATATCTAATCAATTTCGTAGGAATGTTAGAATGATTAAGATGATTTTTTCACCTAACTACTCTTCAATAAATGAATTTAAGTACTGATCCGAGAAAGAGTTAGAAGAATGAGGAAATTCACCTTGACCCAACATCGAATATTCTTCCACGATAGTCGAGGACTCAAAATACAATGATTCATAGGAAAAACCAATTTGATTGCCAGTAAGAACATTTTCAATAGATTCTACCTCCCTTGCTTGTTCAAAAATTTTCTGATGGATTCCTCTCATCTTGCGAACAAAAGTCTTCTCGCAATTGAGGGATAGGATGTGTAATTGATTCATCATTCTCGATTGAATATGACTGGATGAAAGGGATGAAAGCATCATAGAGGATATTTAGTACAAATGACATGCCATCAAGATTAAATTTCTAGAGAACATGATGGATTCTTGTTGAAAATCATTCTGGAGATGAATTTCCATTGATTAGCAAAGTCTAAAATTCTTCACATAATTGATTCTAATCATATTTTTCAAAATCATATAAAAATTCCTCTACAAATTGAAACCAATAAAAAAAGTGATATGCTGGAAAAGACTCAAACCAATGTTTAATCCGACCCCTAAAGGCAAAAGAAAACAATCTGCATAAAACCTTTAAATAAGAAATATCATGCTTGATGCATTTACACCAAAAATTGTTAATATGGTCTTTAGAAGATACATCGCCCCCACCATCAAAGGTGAGTTTGGACAAGCGAGGGACTATCTCGTTGGGAATATTAGGTAATGAGAAGTGTAAAGCATGTTCCAAAACAATTATTTGGGGAGCCATGGGGAATTAAAACAAAGGCTCCTGCAAGGATATATTTTCATTATGGCCTGCCTTCCGGTGCATTTCAAGATGACACAGAAGAGGAAATTATAAATCTAGAATTATCACAGGCTAAGGGGTAAAACATTTAATTATTAAATTTACCTCTTCCCTCCTTCTAGCACCATTTGTTGACGGGCGTAAGTGACACACCGTCAAATGGAAGGTCAAATACTGACTGAGGTTCTCTAAATAACCCAAGCCATTTGGAATGAAATGACCTGACAAGTTTAATGGCTCTGTTGGCCAACTAAAGTCCTAAAAATAATAAAAGAAATGAATCTAATCTAAAAAATATGAAACTAAGAGTATGAGTTTACTAATTACAAGTGTTCAAATAAAAATATGAATATGTGCATATGATTTATATATAGTCTATATACAGCTTGTAATATTTACTTGTCATCTTGCGAAATGGATGTTCTTAAAAGTGTTTATAAAGAGATAAAGAAAGCACATACATTTTCCCGTTTTCTTTTTGAGTATTTAAAGATCTAAAACTAATGAATACTAAGAAAATATGAATGAAATAAGAATACATAAACAATCAAAGCTGATTCATGCTATCTTATTCCATTAATAAATAATTTAACTAAATAACAAACTAACTAACATGTAACTAATCGATTAACTGGGTTTATCTTTCCATGTAATTTGAGCTCCGAACTATCCTGCATGTGAGGGAAACCTATGACAGAACAATGCTAATACTCTGAGAATAAATTCAAAGGTGTGTTAAAGTGAGAATATAGCAACATAATGATAAACATAAAGATATGGCGATCTTATGATAATCAACACTTAGAATGAAAGGAAAATCAATTCAAAGCATTAATATTATCTATCATTTAATATCCAGAATAAATCAACAGTAATCAAATGACAGATTAATCATAGATATAAAAATGGAATAAAAATGTATAGACAACATCTAAATACTTAATAATATGAAACACCATATGATAACCAGAATAAATCTGCAGCAAACATAATAATATTTCATAAGGTCGAGGAAATGAAAGAACTTAATGGGGTAAGAATCACTCAGGTCTAAAGCCAATGGTGAGTAGCTACTCCATATCAGTCCTCCAAATTACATGTCCATAATGTATCCCAACAAAAGTTGTTTTCACCACTAACAATGATCACCATTTAAACTAGTTTTGGATTCACAGACTCTTATCATGCAAGATAGAGTGTAATCCCCCCAAAATAGATTGTTTTACAAAAATAGTACAACATGAAACCATTCATGTAGGAGTTGGTTCATCAAAACTTATCACATAATAACAATGTCTTATCAAAATAAAATAAAGAAACTACTAAACTATACAGCACATGATCGAAGATGGTTTCTCCATGTAAATAGCACCATAATCATCATTTTCTTGTAGATAACAAAACAAAATTGATATTCATAAAATAATGCCAACTAACATTTAGAAATAGATTGGCTACAGAATCGTGACATTCTGTAGCTAGTCTTATATTAACAAATAAAATAAAAATTAAATATTCCTATCCGATTTTCATAACAGAGTAAAATGAAATAAAATAAAAAAACAACTCTTACCATTTTAGAGATTAGACAGTGAAGGGTCAGATAGTTTTGAATTAATGATGGCATTGATTTTGGTTGCATGTTTGATGATTATATTACTGGATATCTTAGTCCTTTTACTTTTCCGATCTGCGCATGCCTTCAAATCTTGATTTTCTTGTTCAAGCAGAGAATTGCGAGCAACCAAATGCTTTAATTGTGCATGTAAATATGGTATGTCCCTGTAATAGCATTTTACCCAGTGTAAGAAATTGTCACAATGTACCGGTGCTATAGTAGGCCAAGGTTGAGCGTACTCAACAATGGACTCTTCGAATCTTCCTATGGTTTGTTTCAAGTCATGGATAATGCTAGAAAAGCCCTCTTGGCCTTTCAAAAATGGAGGTAATGTAGAAACAAAATCATATTTCACAGCTTGACCAAGAGTTGTTTTCCCGAGACAATGATTATCTGGATCTTCTAGTGCAAGGAATTTGTTGATCTCATCGTCTGAGTAGTGATCATTGACCTCTATCATTGAGATCGATCTCAAATGATCCTGCTTTCAATTTCACGAACTCCTAGATATCAATCGACCAACTCTCTTGTTCAGAAAACTCAAATCTGAGTTATCCTATTTCTTTCTCTTACAAATGTTCTTAACAATAGGTTTATCATTAAAACCCTGATTTGGTTCATTAATAGGATCATAAGAAAACTTCTCTTTTAAAGCATCCACTACCTCTTCTAATGATTTTCTAGGTGTAAAAACACATCGTGGTTTTTTACCCATGGGGGTTTCCAAAGCAGCAAAAACTAGTTCATTAATTTCACAGTCATTATGTGAATCAAAATATTGACTCTGGGTCACGAGATTATCATAATTGGGGTCCACATTTAAAGGTAAGTTTAGTGTGTTGTCGTGCTGGGAAAAATCGTTTTGACTCATGAAGCTTTCAGAAGTTTCCCCAATTTGAGACAGGTGCAATACCAATAGAATTATTATAATACCATGATGAAACAGGCTTGACAAAGGATTCAAGCTCTGTCTCTTATAACATTTTGACATTTTATACATGCTCATGAGGAGATAAAAGGGCATGTTTAGTTTAAACCCTAGGAACAACATCAACAGTCGGATGTGGTATAAAAATACTAACCCATACGTGCCCTCGCATGTTACAAATCGTTTGAGAATAAAAATAAGGTTGTTCCATCGAGGTTTCAAGAGGGTAATAGGACAACCTTTAGGGAAACAGGTATATTTGTGAGAGACCATGAACAAGCTCCATGGAATGTCTTCCAGTTTAGCATTTGTGAACCACTTTTCGCCTTCATGTGGGAGTCATGTAGCCTGGGATATAGAGTCTTTTGTGAACTCCAATTTCACATCCCCAACTTTGGCTCTAAACCTATCAAACATTTGAGCAAAGTTCTATGCGACCGCCAAGTTATAACGTTCGAATTTTTGGAAGAAGATATCCCAACCATGAGCCTGCAAATCATTTATGGCATCGTCATGGGAAAGAAGGGTCTGACATCCATTGTTTGATTCGAACCATAGGGGCCATGGTCACTATCAAATAGACACAGTAGATATCACGGGAGGGAGGCTTCAAATTTTGATAAATGAGTAGCAAGGAGAGGCAAGTGAAAACCACAATGACTTGATGGTTACGAAGTTTGGAGATTGTCATGTTTTAAGTTTGGAGAGACAAAAAAACAAAGGATGCACATGCTTATGGACCATTACACATAATGAAGAAAAAAACCCCAACCACGATCAAATGCGAATTCTAACAATGAATGGGGGTCATTAAATGTACAGGACAACAGGGTGAGGTGTAGTTATGGGTACATCAGACCTGTACCAAGTGACACAAAAGAGATATGAATGATATAGAAAAGATAATGTATGAATTGTTAACCCAAGGTTGCAACGTGATTATGGATAAATGATCAAACAATACAATCAACCATAGATAATCCCATAATACAAAAACAATGTGGCAACCAATTAATAAATGAGCTTATATAAATTTGGTTTAGAAACATATAGGTTCACTTAAATGTAATCTCTTTGGTAAAAGAAAAGAAGAAGAAAAAAAAACACAGACTACAAAATGATTACCAGGCCAAATTTTTTTTGAATTTCATTCTTGCAGTCATGAAATTTAAACAAAACAAACGAAATGTAAAGAAAAACTTATAAAATAAGTTACCCCAATAAATCACCTTGAAGCCAAAAGACAAAATCATTTTTAAAAGTAAGGAGGAGGAAACTACAAAAATATTTTATTTCTTTGTGGTAGCTTTTAATCATGATAAAATTGACAGAATTAGTGGCTTCCAACAATGGTGATAAGCTAGGCAAAGAAGTTATCTCTGCATCACCATAAAATTTATGTCAAGGGCACAGATGAAATAAATTTTTAGAAACAATTGATGACAAATCAATTGTTTGAATCATAACTTAGAATATAACGCAGTTTTAGCATTGGATGTATTTCTGTCCGAAAATGTAATTTGGTATCTTGTTTAAATCATAGGTGTAGCGATGTTTATGCAGATGAATTCATACCATTGACAGGGCCACTGCTTCCAACATGTGTCCATAGCCTCGGCAGGGGTGTCATTTAACCCACTCTAGTACCTCTAATCTATCCAAGAGTCATACATTCATGATAACAATATCTTCATACTTGACCAAATTAAAAGACATACCTGAGGATCTTCTTAAACCCGACATTGCTTCACTACCAGCAGGCCTATTTAGTACTACGATGAACTTTCCTTGGTATCATGTATGCATTTTCCCGCTGCCAACAGACCTATTTAGTGTCCCGACATGTTTACACACAATTGCCACACATTATAGTGCTTCCAACTCTCTAAAAAATGTTTATAAATTTCTAGAACTTCATGATATTTAAGGGAGCGGGGTGATACTGAAGATCTCACAGTCTCGTAATGGAAAGATTGATCATTTAAGAATCATTTTTCTGTTCTGATGACTTTCGTCGTGATTTGGACAACTAGATTTCTGTAAAGAAATCACCTCTAGGATGGGGAAGCACATTGATTTGTCTTCATTAAAACAGGGATGACGTTAGAAGTTTGTTAAGGATAATCATGTCTTCGTGTAAATTTAATGAGAAAACAGAAACACTAATTGAACAAAAGCTTACTTCTTTTGATATGAGTTTAACACTTACTGCTCAGGTGCTTCAACTGTTATCAACTATTGATAATGAATAAGATCTTTGATTCCCTTCGACAAATGAATGGTGATTTAGATATAATTATTTTGAAACAAATCAAAATCAAGGAAAATGAAAATAACCAAAATAAAAAACAGAAAAGAAAATAAAAAATATTTACAGGAGGGTGGATCTGAAATCATAAACCGAAAAATCTCTTGAGACATTAAAAGAAAATAGAAAATTCCTTATTAATATGAGTGTAGTCCTACTTGTGGCACCTCGGGTCAGGGTTGAATTGATAGCTCAAATTTACTTATCTCTTTACTTTCCATTTAAAATTTTCATGATGATATTGCATTTTTGAAAATAAATATTCAACAAAAAGAAGAAAAAAGAATTAAAGTGGACTTCCCTGACAACATTCATATTATGGTTCTCTTGGTGTACCCACTTGTGTTCATAACTCCATTATTACAAACAGAAACAGTGAGAAATAAAACCAAAGGAAACCTACTCCTACACCGACTCTAACTACTAAATAGATTAAAATGTTAAGTAAAATCGTATTTCCAATGCAACCACAAGAGCATCTTCAATCCTGCAATGCATAGAAAGTCAAAAATCAAAATAAAAGAATGTAGTATTTGCAGATACAAAATAAATATGTCATGATTACCTCCTATATATCCATTTAAAAACAAAGCAATCACAACCTTACCATTCTTTTGAAACTTCATTATATATGAATCCTCCATCCATTTTGCAATCTTGTTGTGATATGGGTCATAATGGCATGGAAGAGTGTAAGTAAGTTTGGAAGACTTGTCAATATTATGGGGACCTGACATAACCATCAACGAATGCCGAAGTGCTCCATCCTCCTGACAATTCTCCAAGTGTTCATTAATTTTTTCACATCGAGGATCTAAAAGAAATAGGTCATGCTTACTTCCTAGATATTTAGGTAGAAACAAGGTAATCACAACTTTAGCTTTATTATGAAGATTTTATTGATACGAATCTTCAAGCCATTCTAAGATCCTGTCATTAAAATTAATATGCACACTATGACTTTGATGAAATGGATACATCAATGGGGAACACATCATAAGATGATTCATGACATCAATTAGATCATTCATTTGAAATATTCCTTTGATGAGATGTGAAGCATAAACATTAAAATTTGAACTAACCAAATAAATAATATGCAATATAGAATGTTTGATCTCCATAAGAGAGAGTGCATTTTATTTTTCAAAAATAAATCGTGTAAACTCATCTCGCAAAATGTATTTTTCGCATGTGAGTGATGAAAGTGAAAGAGCATCAAATCTAAATTGATAAATGTTATGTTTGGGATTAATTTCACCAAATTTTAGCATATCAAAAAGATTTGATTGTGATGGAAAAGAGTAAGATACTATGGGTAAAGTATCTAGTCCACCAGAATCTAAGAAGAGATTAGGATATAAAGAGTAAAAGGAATAAAAAATGAGCACATGAAAAGAATCTCTTGAGCTAAGATATTTAATAATAGTATTATCAATACATTCCTCTCTACTTTCCTTAAAGCTTTCACTCTGTTTTGGTGATAAATCCTTCAACATAATATGATCGTCTAAATTTGCCTCATGTATGATACACAATTTAAAACTTTCATGAAAAACATCTAATCTTTCATGTGGATAAGGTATGATTTGTGGCTAAAGGTTTAAGGTCTCTTGTTCAAACTGCAGATTTACATCTCTAATCAGTTTCATAGGAATGTTAGAATACTTAAGATGATTTTTGTCACCTAAGTGTTCTTCAATAACTGAATTTAAGTACTGATCAACAAAAGATTTAGAAGAATGAGGACATTCACCTTGACCAACATTGAATCTTCTTCCACGGTGGCCGAGGATTGAAAATACAATGATTGAGAGGAAAAACCAATTTGATTGTTAGTAAGAACATTTTCAATAGATTCTACCTCCCTTGCTCGTTCAAAATTTTCAGATGGATTCCCTTCATCCTGCGAACAAAAATCCTCTCGCAATTGAGTGATAGGATGTGTAACTGATTCATCTTTCACGATTGAACATGAATGGATGAAAGGGATGAAAACATCATGGAGGATGTTTAGTACAAATGACATTTCATCAAGATTAAATTTACAGAGAACATGATGGATTCTTGTTCAAAAGCCTTCTGGAGATGAATTTCCATTGATTAAAAAAGTCTAAAATTCTTCACATAATTGATTGTAATCATATTTTTCAAAAGCATCTAAAAATTCCTCTACAAATTGAAACCAATAAAAAATGTGATATGTTGGAAAAGACTCAAACCAATGTTTAATTTGAGCCCTAAAAGTAAAAGCAAACAATCTGCATAAAACCTTTAAATCAGAAATATCATGATTGATACATTTACACCAAAACTTGTCAATATGGTCTTTACCAAATACATTCCCCCCACCATCAAAGGTGAGTTTGGACAAGCGAGAGACTGTCTTGTTGGAAATATCAAGTAATGAGAAGTGGAAAGCATGTTCCAACACAGTGATTTGGGGAGCCATGGGGAATTAAAAAAAAAGACTCCTGCAAGGCCAGCTTGTTAGTCTGGCCTGCCTTCTGGTGCATTTCAAGATGACACAGAAGAGGAAATTATAAATCTGGAATTATGACAGGTTGAGGGGTAAAACATTTAATTATTAGATTTAACTCTGCCCTCCTTCTAGCGCCATTTTTTGACGGGCATAAGTGACACAATGTCAATTGGAAGGTCAAATTAGGACTAAGTTTATCTAAATAACCCGAGTTGTTTGGAATGAAATGACCCGATGATTGTAATGACTCCATTGACCAACTAAAGTCCTAAAAATAATAAATGAAATGAAAGTAATCTAAAAAGTATGAAACTAAGAGTATGAGTTTACTAATTACAAGTGTTCAAATAAAAACATGAACATGTGAATATGATTATATACAATCTATATACATCTTGCAAGATTTACTTGTCATCTTGCAAAATGGATGTTCTTAAAAGTGTTTATAAAGATATAAAGAAAGAAAACACATTTTCTGTTTTCTTTTTGAATATTTAAAGATCTAAAACTAATGAATACTAAGAAAATATGAATGAAATAAGAATACATAAACAATCAAAGCTAATTCATGCTATCTTATTCCATTAATAAATAATTTAACTAAATAACAAACTAACTAACCTGTAACTAATTGATTAACTGAGTTAATATTCCTGTGTAGTTCGAGCTCTGAACTGTCCTGCATGTGAGGGGAACCTATGACAAAATAGTGCTAATACTTCGAGAATAAATTCAAAGGTGTGTTGAAGTGAGAATATATCAACATAATGATAAACTTAAATATCTAGTGATCTTATGATAATCAACACTTAGAATGAAAGGAAACTCAATTCAAAGTATTAATATTATCTATGATTTAATATCCGGAATAAATCAATAGCAATCAAATGACAGATTAATCACGGATATAAAAATGGAATAACAAATTATAGAGAGCATCTAAATACTTAATAATATGAAACACCATATGATAACCAGATTAAAGCTGCATCAAACATAATAATATTTCATAATATCGAGGCAATGAAATAACATAATGGGGTAAGCATCACTCAGGTCTAAAGACAATGGTGAGTAGCTTCTCCATATCAGTCCTCCAAATCACATGTCCATAATGTATCCCAACAAAAGTTATTTTCACCACTAACAATGATCACTATTTAAACTATTTTTGGATTCACAAACTCTTATCATGCAAGATAGAGTGTAATCCCCCCAAAATAGATTGTTTTACAAAAATAATACAACATGAAACCATTCTTGTAGGAGTTGGTTCATCAAAACTTATTACATAATAACAAAGTCTTATCAAAATAAAAGAAAGAAAATAGTAAACTATACATCGCATGATCCAAGATGGTTTCTCCATGTAAATAGCACCATAATCATGATTTTCCCGTAGATAACAAAATGAAATTGATATTTAGAAAATAATGCCAACTAAAATTCAGAAAAAGACTAGCTACAGAATCGTGAGATTCTGTAGCTAGTCTTATATTAACAAAGAAAATCAAAATTAAATCTTCCTATTCTATTTTCGTAATAGAATAAAATGAAATAAAATAAAAAACAACTTTCACCATTTTAGAAATTAGACAGTGAAGGTTCGGATAGTTGTGAATTAATGCGGGCATTGAAGTTGGTTGCATGTTTGATGATTATAATATTGGATCTCTTGGGCCTTTTACTTTCTTGATCAGCTCATGCCTTCAACTCTTGATTTTCTCGTTCAAGTAAAGAATTGTGAGAAACAAGATGTTTTAATTGTACCTGTAAATATGGTATGTCTCTGTAATAGCGTTCTACCTAGTCTAAGAAATTGTCCCAATGTATTGGTGCTATAACAAGCCGAGGTTGAGAGTATTCAATGATGGATACTTCGGCTCTTCCTGTGGCTTGTTTCAAGTCATGCATAATGCCAAAAAATCCCCCTTGGACTTTCAGAAATGGAGGTATTGTAGAAACAAATTCATATTGCACAGCTTGACCAAGAGTTTTGTTCCCGAGACATTGATTATCCGGTTCTTCTAGTGCAAGGAAATCGTTGATCTCATCATCTCAGTAGTGATCATTGACCTTGATCATTGAGATCAAGCTCAAATGATCCTTCTTTTGATTTCACAGACTCCTAGATATCAATTGGTCATCTATCTTGTTAATAAAATTCAAATCTAGGTTATCTTGTTTCTTTCACTTACGAATTTTCTTAACAATAGGATTGTCATTAAAACCCTAATTCGGTTCATTAACATGATCAAAATAAACCTTATCTTTTAAAACATCCACTACCTCTTCAAATGATTTTCTAGGTGTAAAAATACATCGTGGTTTTTTACCCATGGGGGTTTCAAAGCAACAAAGATTGGTTCATTAATTTCACAATCATTATTTGAATCGAAATCTTGACTCTGGGTCATGGAATTATCATAATTTGGGTCCACATTTAAAGGTGAGTTCACTGTGTTGTCAGGTTGGGAAAAATCGTTTTGACTCAGGAAGCTTTCCCAAGTGTTCCCAATTTGAGACAGGTGTGATACCAACAGAATTATTATAAGCCTGTGATGCAAGAGGCTTGGCAGAGGATTCAATGTTTGTCTCTTATAACATTTTTACATCTTATATAGGCTCGTGAGAAAATATAAGGGCATGTTTAGTTTAAACCCTAGGAACAACGTCAATAGTCGAATGCTGTATAAAAATACTAACCCATACCTGCCCTCACATGTTATAAACTATTTCAGAATCAAAACAAGGTCATTCCATCGAGGTTGTAAGAGGGTAATAGGAATACCTTTAGGGAAGCAGGTATATTTTCAAGAGACCATGAACAAAGTCCATGGAATGTCTTCCAGTTTAGCATTTCTGAACCACTTTTTTCCTTCTTGTGGGAGTCCTATCACTTGGGCTATAGAGTCCTTTGTGACCTCCAATTTCACATCCCCCAATTTATCTCTAAACCCATCAAAAATTTGAGCAAAGTCCTATCTAACCACCAAGATATAACCTTCAATTTTAGGATGAAGATATCCCAACCGTGAGCCTGCAAATCATTTATGGCATCATCATGGGAAAGAAGGGACTAACATCCGTTAGGTATGATTCGAACCATAGGGGCCATGGTCACTATCCAATAGACACAATAGATATCATGGGAGGGAGGCTTTGACTTTTGATAAATGAGTAGCAAGGAGAGGTCTGTTAAAAACACAACGAATCGATACCTACGAAGTTTGGAGACTGTCATGTTTTAAGTTTGGAGAGACAGAAAAATAGAGGATGCACATGCCTATGTACCATTACAAATAATGAAGACAAAAACCCCAACCATGATCAAATGCCAATTCGAATAATGAATGGGGTTTATTAAATGTATAGGACAACAGGGTGAGGTGTAGTTATGGGTACATCAGACCTATACCAAGTGACAAAAAAGCGATATGACCAATATAGCAAAGAGCATGTATCAATTGTTAACCCAAGGTTGCAGCACGATTATGGATAAATGATCAAACCATACAATCAACCATAGATAATCCCATAATACAAAAACAATGTGGAAATCAATTAGTCAATGAGATTATAGAACTTCCATTTAGCAACATATAGGTTCCCTTAAAATGTAATCTCTTTGGTAAAAGAAAAGAAGAAGAAGAAAAAAACACAGACTGCAAAATGATTACCAAGACAAGATTTTGTTTGAATTTCATGCTTGGAGTCATGAAATTTAAAAAAAACAAACAAAATGTAAACAAAAACTTATAACATAAGTTAGCCCAATAAATTTCCTTGAAGCCAAAAGACAGAATCATTTTTAAAAGTAAGGAGGAGGCAATGACAGAAAGATTTTATCACTTTGTGGTATCTTTTAATCATGATAAAATTGATAGAATTGGTGGCTGCCAACAATTTGGAAGTTTGATGTATGCAATGGTCTATATTAGACTAGACATTGCACATGCAGTGGGATTTTTTAGCAGGTATATGTCAAAACCAGGGAAGGAGCATTGGACAACAGTAAAAAGGGTTTTCAGGTATTTGCGTGACATTGCTATCTGTGGATTGTGCTACCAAGGAAGACCGTTATTGGAGAGAGTGGTGGATATACATGGCTTTGTGGATGAATACTGGGCTAGAGATGTAGATCGTAGGAGATCTACAAGTGGATATGTGTTTAACTTGTTTGGAGGAGTAATACATTGGATGAGCAAAGGACAGGTTGTAGTGGCACTTTCAACTACAAAAGTTGAATACATGGAAGCCACTCATGCAAGTAAGGAAGCAGTATGGTTACAAATATTTTTTTCATGCATTGGGTTGGTACAAAAAGATATAAGGATAGATTGTGATAGTCAAAGTGCAATTTTTCTGGTGAAGAACCTGACTTATCATTCAAAGACAAAGCATATTGATATTCAATATAACTTTGTGAGAGATATGATTGAAGAAAATAAATTATTGTTGATGAAGGTAGACACTTTGAAGAATGTTGTATATTCATTAACAAAATCAGTGAGCGCCGAGAATTTCTCTTGCTATAGAGGATCCATGGGCATTGTTTCCCTAGATTGTTGACTATCTAACCCTATAACCCCCTTCATGCAAAGAAAAAAATTAGTGGGAGAATGTTGGGTATGTGATATATTCTTTGCATGAGTAGGAGGTTTTGAGGGGGGTGCAGGGGGGCGAAGACCCACATGAGGGGGTTGGGGTGCGGCGCCCTCGATAAAATTTTTTATTCCTCGGGAAACATGTCACATATTTAGGTGGTTTTTCGGCACATGGTTTCTTTGCCAATGGTTTTCTATTTCTGGTTGAGGAATTAGGGTTGTTGACTAATCCAAGACATTGGGTTAGGTTTTTGGATTTCGTTGAATCTTATATGTATATTGTATTTTAAACAATGTATCATTATGAATGAATATAGAATATGCTGGTTTTCCTAGTTTGGGTTTCCAGGGGAAAAATCTACGTGTAATATTTGTATTTTCCATTGTATCTTTTCTGTTCTTTTACTGAAAATCGGTTTGCAGTAAATATTGTACAAGGTTAAAATCTACATTTGGTCATGTAGATGTAAGATGAATTAGATACAAGGTTGTTCTTGTGTAAAGCAAGAAGGTATGATGTTAATTGTGTCTTAGGTTTGGACCAAGTTTAGGCATGTAACATTTTATTCTAAATGAATAATATAAGAGAGAAATACACTCAAGGAATGTTGGTTTTCCTGTTTGGGTTTTGAGGGTAAAATCTTTGTGTATTGTATGTTTTCTTTGTCATTTATTTCTAGCTTAAAAATCTCTTCCTCTCTTATGCTAGGTTTAGCGTGGAAGTGTAAATTTTCTTACACGTGGTATCAGAGCTTGGTTTAACAACCTTGGATCTGAGATAATCTCTAGGACTAGTAAGATTCACAAGTAAGATATATTTAAATTTGTGCTTAAAGAATGACAAGTAACTTGAGAACAAAGATTGAAAAATTCAATGGCCATAATTTTGAGCTTTGGAAGATTAAAATTGAAGATCTCCTTGTAGATCGATAACAATGGGTAGGAGTATTTCTAGGTATCATTCTGGAAGGTATGTTGAGGGAAGAATGTGAAAATATGGAGCGAAGGGAAAGGAGTATGATTTGACTTTGTCTTGCAGATTCAGTGCTGCTGAATGTCTCAAGTGAAGATTCGGCCAAGAAAGGGCAAGACACGTTCGTGATCTTGTACCAGTTAACATACATGGTAAATAAGTTGTTCGTTAGAAAGAAAATGTATCTTTTGAGGATGAGTGAGGATGGTTCGGTGATTGAGAATTTAAATGTGTTTAATACCATAATAATCTAGTTATCTTCTATGGATATTAAAATAACTAAGGAGGAGAAAAGTATTATCCTAATATGTTATTTTCTAGACTCCCAGGATAACTTAGTCGTGGCTATATGTAGTAATTAAACCAAATTAGTGCTAGAATATGTTGTTTCATATCTAAGATTAGAAGAAATGAGAAGAAAGAACATGGAAGGATCTACCGAAGATGCATTATTGGTAAGAGGTGGATTGATTGACAAAGATAAATGTAGATTCATTAATAAAAAGTCTAATTCAAATGGTATATATAAATACCTGGTTCAGTCAAC
This sequence comes from Picea mariana, assembly GCA_032191745.1. Taxonomy (NCBI): domain Eukaryota; kingdom Viridiplantae; phylum Streptophyta; class Pinopsida; order Pinales; family Pinaceae; genus Picea; species Picea mariana. The sequence continues at coordinate 24,036 of JASDQU011102724.1, forward strand.
GAGAATATGATGGAAATGTTGTAAAGGCATTGGAACGCAATATAGGATCCGGTGAGAAGTAGTCGACTGAGAGAAAGATAGATCCAGATAAAGGAGGTAATTTGTACCTAACGTTGACCCATACATAATTGGATCAAGATGTTTGGTTGATCAAATTAGGATCATTCTATCATATGACACCACATAGAGAATGGTTCTGTGCATATGAACGATATGGAGGGGGAGATATACTCTTGGGGTATGACTCGACAAACAAAAATTTCGGACGAGGAAGAGTCTGAATGATACTACAGGATGGGAGGAATAGAAAGCTTCTATCATTTCTACATATTTCAAGTTTGGAAAGAAACTTGATATCTATCAGTAAGATGAGTGATGTAGAAGTCCACACTCTATTTTAGAAGGAAAAGTGCAGGATGGTTAGAGGTGTGATGGTATTAATGAAAGGAGTATGGATTGGAACCCTATACAAGTTGTTAGGGAACGTCGACTCGATTGGATGCAACAACATTTCTATTCTTGAAATCAACTCAACTTGACTCACCTCGGGCTGAGTCGATTCAAATTGAATTGACAAGTCTTTTTCAATTTGACCCAACCACGCTATGGCATGAGAAGATGGGACACATTGGAGAAAAAGTACTTTGATCTATGCATAAAAAAGGTAAGGTCAAAGGTTTTCTTGAATATAATTTAGAATTCTACTTTTGTGAACTTTGCATATATGGAAAATAAATTTGGTTGATGTTCTTATATGGAGTGACAAGGACAAAAGGGATTATAGAATTGATTCATAGCGATGTGTTTGGCCCTGTGTCAGTTCCTTCACTTGGTGGATCCCTGTATTATTTCTCGTTCATAGATGATTTTTCTAGGAAGACATGGATATATTTCTTGAGGAAGAAATCATAGGTTTTTTAGAAATTTAAATAGTTTAAGTATCTTGTGGAAAAATTGATAGATAAGAAGATAAAGGTGCTAAGAAATGATAATGGAAGTGAATTATGTGCAAAGGATTTTGATAATTTATGTAAGCAATGTGGAATAACACACAAAAATACCACACCCTATACACCACATCAAAATTTGAATTCTAAGAGAATGAAAAGAATGTTGATGGACAAGGAAATAAGCATCCTCGATGGTGCTAGGATTACACAAGACTTATAGGAAGAAGTAGTCAACACTAAAAAATATATGGTGAATATGTCTCCTTCATTGACACTAGTCAACAAGACTCCACATGAGGTATGGTTCGGTGAGAATCCTCTTCTTTCACATATCAAAGTATTTGGTTGTGATGCATTTTTGCATGTTCCCAAGGCAAAGAGGAGAAAGATAGAAAATAACCAAGTCAAGTGTATTTTAATTGGAGACAAAGAAGGAATGAAAGGATATAAGCTATGGGATCCTGCATCAAGGAAAACAATGTAGAGTTGAGATGTGGGCTTCAAAGAATTCAGAAGGAAGTCTGAGTCTGAAGTGTTTTAAACAGATAATAATCCACAGAAGGTGAGGTTTTAACTAAGGAACGAATAATAAGATGATTAATATGATTCAACTAAATCATATTAATGTTGTGTATGTGTTATATTATTTGCATGACTAGAAGTAGTGTCTACGTTGCACCAGGCACACAGGGGGGTAAGAGGGGGGAATAGAACCCCCTTTCCTGGAGGGGTCACAGGGGGGATCTACCCCCTTGTTTTAGGGGCTTTCAAGGGGGTGGAAGCTCCCATGCACAAGGATTCAGGGGAAACACCCTGAGATTTTTTATTTTCACCTTTTTGGAGTGTTGTTAGGAAACATTGTATGTAAGCAGGGGTTGTTGGTAGATTTTTCCAAGATTGCTATCATTGTTGATCAACCTCCTCCTACTTCAGTTAGACATCTACGCACTGCATTGGAACACACTAGATACTACAGAAAGTTTATTAAGGGCTACACACAGTTAACAACACCTATGGAAAATCTATTAAATACGTATAGTAAGTTTCAATGTACAAAGTAATGCCATCAAAGCTTCGACACATTAAAGTAGAAAATGATCATTGTGCTTGTTTTGGTTTTTCCAGATCGGAATAAGAAATTCCATGTTCATGTCGATTCTTCATCCATTTCATTACGAGTAGTTTTCGCACAAATAGGTGTAGGAGATATTGACCACCCTATAGCCTTTTCTAGTAGGAAGCTTTCTACATCCGAAATGAATTATACTACCACTGAAAGAGAAGGCTTAGCTATGGTATATGTGCTGGAGAAGTTTAGACACTACTTGTTGGGAGGACATTTTAAGATGTTTACTAATCATTATGAATTGAAGTACTTAGTCAAAAATCCAGTGTTGGGGGGAAGAATATGCAGATGGATATTATTATTCCAAGAGTATGACTTTGAGATTGTGGCTAAACCAAGAAGAAAGAATAAGGTACCTGACCACTTATCCAGGTTAGAACATGGAGAGGAATCTACCAGATTGGATGATACACTACCAAATGCATAGTTGTTGGCCATTAGGAAATTTGATGATCACTTCACTGAGATAGTCCATTTCCTGTCCACATGAATGACCTCAAGAGTATACAATTATTTAGAAGAAATATTTGGTAGTCCGCATTGCATATTTTCAACTTATAGTTGAACAGTTATATAATATGGGACTAGATGTATTATGGATTCAGAAAGACCATTGATCTTGCAGAAGCACATGAAGGAATCATAGGAGGACATTATGTAGGGAAAGAAACAACACAAAAGGTTCTCAGAGCTAGCCTCTAGTGGTCCACTTTACATAAGGATGCTAAGGAATAATACAGAGCCTACGATGTATGTCAAAGAGTAGGGAAGCCTTCTAGAAGGTATGAGATGCCTTTAGCACCTTAGTTAACTTTACAGGCATTTGAAAAATTGGCTATTGACTTTGTGGGACCTATCTAACCATCGGGAAAGCACACAGGAGCTCGATATATCATCACTGCTATATAGTATTTGACGATATGGGTAGAAGAAAGAGAAGTTAAAGAATGTAGTGCAACTATAACTGTGTGGTTCATCTTTGATGATATCATAACCATATTTGGATGCCTGAAGATCCTTATGAGTGATCAAGAAACACACTTCATTAAAAAAACTATTGAATCCTTGACTCAGGAGTTCGATGTTCACAACACACCATATCACCCACATGTGAATGGTACATTCGAAGCTTTCAATAAGATTTTGGAGACAACGTTGACTAAGATTTGCAGTGTTAACAAAGATGATTTGGATTTGAGAATTCCAGTAGTGTTATGGGCTTATAGAAATACTTGCAAAAACTTAACAACATAGACTCTCTTCAAGTTAGTTTATGGCTAGGAAGCAATGGTACCTATGGAATATTTGGTTCCTACTTTAATAATTTCAACATTTACAGGTATGGATGGCACCGATGTTGTTCAAGAAAGGCTTGCACAGTTGATGTAACTAGAGGAAGACAGGTTCATTACAGGATTTCATTAGCAGGTACAAAAAGAGCGAGAAAAGGCTTCCCATTACAGACATATCAAGAAGAAAACATTTAAAGAAGGAGATTTGGTACTTTCATATGACAACAAGTTCATGAAGAATCCATGAAAGTTAAGGACACATTGGCTTGTTCCATTAGAGGTTTTCTATGTTACAGAAGGTGGATTTGCGAAGTTGAAGACTCTTAATGGAGAATGGAATGATGGTTTAGTAAATGGGAGTCAGTTGAAGTTGTATTGTGACAACCATATGCCTCACAGATCTTAGTAAAGAAAAGGAAGAAAGGTCTAGGTACCAGGTGCAGTTGAAATTGGGTACCAGACATAGAAAAGATAGTTTGCACACGATAGGGAGGGACAACGCAAAAATCACAGGCTACTCCAGGAATTCTGTAGTCAAAGTAATACAGTAGGCTCAACCCTACAGTGACTTGGGATAATTCACATGCGAGTGTTGGGGGCATGTTGGATCTTGGTCATGTATTAAGAAAGAAAGTGAAGATTAAGGAAGAAGAAAGACAAAGTATGAAGTATGCGGAAGGCACAGAAATCGAGGAAGGTTCGAAGTGGTTAAAGAAGCATAAAATAAGGAATGACGTAAAGGAAAGCAAGCCGTTGAAAGAGAATATGAAGGAATACAAATCAACAAAGAAGATAGATCATGGAAAAATAAACAAGTGAAAGAAGAAACTAATGGGTGATTTGGATCACCTTGTGGAGAAGAAGGAAGAACAAGTCAGTGAAGTCATTAAAATGAGGGTTATGTGGACCTAGGGTTTTGGTTATGTGGACCTAGGGTTTTGACACCTAGGCTTCGACCCATGGTTGTCTAAGAGTCATGGAATGTATAAATAGATGTCTAGAAGAGTTGAGAGGAGAGGCAGTAGTGGTGTTGAGATGTAAGAGTTTTATGTTTTATTTCATTCTTGTATTTTGGGTCTTCAACTTGGTGCAAAGATCTACTCTGTAGCTAGGTGCACAGGGATAGGAAATAAAGAAGAAGAGAGAGAAGGATCTGCAACTGAGTGCACAGATAGAACTATATATTTTCATATATTCTATCAATAAACACAGTCTTGTGGATGTATCCGTAGGGAGAAGGTGAACCACGTAAAATATTGTTGTTCCATGTGGTTGATGCTTTGTTATTTATTACCTTTTATGATGTTATTGCACTATTATTTTTCATGTCGAAGATAAGAAGATATAATTTACTTCGTGAAGTTAGGCATAATAATGTTAAGAATATCTAGGCTATTTTGCATTGTTTCTTTGGAATCATCTTGAATTTCCTCTGGTTGTAGACACATGTGTCCTACAACCCCCCTATTTCTACCTCGGGTGAGACTTCATCTACTTCGCAGGTGTTGTCATAAGGGCCAGTAGTTAGGGTTTGTTAGTGCGTTGTTAGATTTGAACCTTGGGTCTTCCCCTGTGCCAACAATTTCCATTTTCATCTATGATCATAATTAAGTTCATTTCCCTCTCTAAATCATAATTGATAGCAAGTTCTCTTGAATCTTTTTAGGGAAAAAAGACTAGATTTTAAGAAAGAAAACTAAAGCATGAAATCAACAAAGTAATACAAGAAAACATGAAAGTCAAAAAGCGTAGAACAAATTGGGAATTAAATGAAAACATGAATACAAAATACTAAATCAAATCCAAGCATGCAAGAAAATCATTGAAAGGAAACATCAAAGAAAACGATAATTTACAAAAACAATGATAAACTGATATGCAAAAGCTAGTTTACCTTGAGGAAAAGATAATTGAAATATCGCTTCAAGAATTGGCCATTTGTTGGAAGGTAGAACTCTATTTTATACATGTTTTGGAGATGATAAGTTTAAGTGAAATATTTTTCTATGACTTGATGTGGTACTAGTTGGAACTTGGTATGTTTTTCTTATGATTAGTTAACCCTGTCTTCTATGATGATAATATTGTCGACTTGAAATTCCTTGTAATTTAATGCATCCTTGTAAAAATTATATACCATTAAAAAATATTTCAATTTAAATCTAACATACCCCCCAAATAAGTGAATGGGAATTCCAAAGTGAATCAAGGGATTTTTTTCGATTATTGTTTTTAATAACAACCCTAAATATATTGCAATTAGAAATGTCTCTCTATTTCTCCTTGTGTTGATATATGCTTCTTGAAGATAATATCTGGATTTTCCATCAACATTGGTGGTGTTAATAGACCATGAATAAATTTAAGTAAAATAGAGAGAAAACACACATGTAAACAAATAGAAAACAAATTATTGCCTCCCAATGTGAGAAAACCACATAAAATTTGATCTATTACTGTATTTCTCCATGTTTCAACATATGACTTTTAAAGATAATTTGGAATTTCCATCCACATAGTGTTGGATTACTGAGAGGGGGGGTGAATCAGTAATAACATAATTGTAATCCTTTTTCTTTGAATGTTATATCAATGTAGAATTATTATCCAATAATGAGCAATAATAAATAAACAGTCACACACATACACAGTACACCAGTGTTTTACATGGAAACCTAAATCGACAGAAAACCACAGAATGTTTTTTCTTATATGTCTTGAAGAATTACATTCATTGGAAGCACCAACTTCCTTTTTTTTCCAGCTGCAACTGGAAGGATGACCTGAAAATAACATACCTTAGAAAGCACCATCAAAAGAATTTATCCTTCCTTGCATTTCGGCCTTCTTTTCTTCACTTTCCTCATAATTTCGGCTTAAATATCATTTGTATACTACAGACACCTATAGATATTCAATATGCTCAAGTGTGACTAAAAAAAGAGAACTTGCCTCTTATTTATACTCTCCAAGTAGCTTCTTTAAAAACATCTTCTAGGTCACTTGGCCCCACTTTCCTTATTTTAGGGTTGGGTCCACTTCTAATTTCTCC